>CAJNOL010001052.1:0-33044 GCA_905250125.1 Rotaria sordida | reverse complement strand
CAATTATCTCAAATTTGAATCAATTTTCCTTTTGAAAATTAAAAAATAGAAATGAAAACTGCAGTGAAAATTTACATGATACCCTTTTTTAATCATTCATTATTCGAGCGTGTTGAAAAAAAAATGAGAAGATAATTTCGATATACTCTCTTTTAATTTTAGATAAAAAAATATTTTACCGATAGTTAATGGCGTTTGTGGAAGATCAACGTTTATGCCATTATTTGCTGTTACAGTTGGTACATGTGCTTCATAGAAAAATGAGGTTTATATCAAATAAACTATTCATAATTGCAACTTACAAACAACCGTTGAACTAAATTTTATGTCTTCGACAGTTACATAATCTTGATTGGCGTTCTGTGGTAAATTATTATCTTGAAAACTTGGCATAGCTAGACAAAAAAAAACAAGTCAATGATATTGTTCATGTTGTATAAGAAAATTTAAGAAAGCAAACCATTTTAATCTATATAGCAACAGTGAGCATAATCTGTAGATGATCAGATATCTAAAGGGTGTCCCAAAAGAAATGACCCCTTTGAATTTAAAAAATTTTTTTGGAGGGTATTTCAGAAGTACGTACTTTTGAAATACATTCGAAAAAGTTTTTTAACTTTTAAGGTGTAAATTTTTTTTTGGGATACTCTGTACTATAATTTTTCCATAAAAATAATATTAATTATTTTCTTTTATGATAATGAAAAGGCAAATCTTCAATTTATTTTAGAGAATCGATTTTATTTAAATGTTTTTCTTTCTATGTTTAAGGAACTACAACCAAACAAGATTCAAGACTATTGCGATGGTTTGATTAAATACACTTCAATGACAAAAGCTTGGTCTTTAAAAGAGTGTCGCTGTGAACTTTTTGATCACGTTATATTGGATTAAGAGACCTATAATCTATTACACAAATTTATTATGAATTCTGAATCGTACTCCATCATACATTATTCACTCTGGACATTATAATTTATTTTGTTTTATAACTCATTATAATACTTTGTTAATTCTTAACAATCAATTCTTTGTGGCACAATATAATTAATTGGGATTAAAGATACAGAATAACTTCGGATAGAAATTAAAGCTTGAATATTATATTTATTTTAACTAATCAAAGAAAAAAGTAACAATGTTAGTAATTAATAATGATTTAGACGAATATTAAAATTTTCATAAACAAGAGAAATACAGTAAAATCATAAATAATAAATGACTAGTACTGATAATATTTATTCTACCTCGGTTATAAAAAAAACCACAAACGAAGCATTAAATTCTTATGATTATATCTTTCATAGATCTTCTGAACATATAATTTACTTTTCTCTTCACTAAATACTTACTTAGTACAATTGTAATAATTTTAAACAATAACTCTTCGTGAAGACCAAAATATAAGAAAGATGGTAGTTTGCAACAACAACTTTCTTAGAATTTTCCTAGTGAATTTGTAGAAGCATTTGACTGGTTTCATTGAACCAATTAGGTTTTTGTACAAATATTGTCTGATTTGAAATACTGTTCCTGTAAACTTCTTGCTAGTCATTGTTTACGGCATAATAAAATAAATACTGAAATCAATAAATGAAAAGCTTCACATAGAAAGTATCAAGAAAACGAATGTAAAGTAATACAAAAATCTATCGCAGATCACCTCAGCGTTGAATACATAGAATACACATGTGGAATGATTTGATCGATTCTACTACTATTGCAAGGCGGAAATAGTATTTCATTTTTGAGAAGATTCTCTAGGAGTACATCATAATTGACTAAATGTATTTGAGGAATAGGTTTATTATGATATGAAACAAAGCACAAATTTATACAAAGAAACAACTCTTAGACTATATAACAGTTGAATGAACATTTGCTTATCCAATCGTATAACACGATGATCAGTGATTTACATGATGATGAGAATATGAAAAAAAGTATATCGATGAAGCCGAACAAATCTTATTTAAATGCATTCACTTGTCTCGTCAATAGCAAATCACATATCCTTGTAAAGTCTTCGTCGTATGAATCACGAAAGTATAGAATTTTTCTTGAATGTTTAGATTATGTATTGTATATCGACCCGTAAGAAGTAGAAATCAGAATATTTCTGTCGAAATAATATGAATAGTGAATAACTTATTACGATTCAATTCACATACAACTCATATCTCTCGTCGAACTTTTCGATGCAGTACCTCCACAAATAATACCCAAGGATATAGGACGCGCAAATGAAATACTACAGGCATTCTGTCAAAATGATAAAAAGTAAATTAAAATAAAATACCTAAAAGTTGAACACAGAAAAAAATTCTAAGACTCTAATCGTTCAGATATCACAAATATGTCATATAGTTGATTGGTGATTATTCATGATTTCATCAGCATGCAATTGCTACATGGATATGTATTCGATGGTTCATCTATGTTGATAGATGTCAAATAAAGCCATCTGACAATCATATAAAGCAAAAATAACAGAATATCAGTATTAATAACGATCGTACCGTTCAAATATGTTTTGCACATCACAACAATTCATCATCGAACATATACTGCACAACATAACCAAGTGTTCGTGGGTGCATAATGTTGTAAGCATTCAAATATTATTTGCATACCTATCACATTCATTTTATAATTCCACACAGTAAGATTACGAAGTAATACAACTTGTAATCGTTGTTTTACTATTCAGAAATAGTCAACGTTTGAAAACCATTTGTCAGTTGATGATAACTGGTCATATATCTCAGATGTATGATGGATTGATCTAAAACTATATACATCACGTATAGACACTGGATAATAAAAAAGTCATCATGTACCCATTTTGATATAATCATTTTTGGTTTGTAAAAGCATTTTGAAAGTCATTCCAGGTCTGAGTACGTTAGTATAGACTGTAATTACAAACCTAATGTTCGAATATATCGTATACACGTATAATAGAAAGATTTGATTAATAGAAACAATACAAGCATGCGGCAATACCATGATTCGCATTAATATCATTAATATAAACTTTCAACATGCAACAGAACAATTCGAAATAGCACTGAATTAGGCCGCATCTAATACTAAAATCGATGAGAATGCGATTCATTCTAATATATTATAAGCATATATCATACAACAATTTGGTAAAGCTAACTAGCTCAGTGTTGAGGTCATTCCACAGATGATCAAGTTATGTATTCTGAAAATTTATATGATATTTTTTCATGACAAATCAATCTTAGATATCTGAAATAAGTCTTATTAAGCTCAAGAACTGATCAACCAAAAGATGCTAATAGCATATGATTGGCTTATTAATGCCATGGGCATATATGAGTCATCTGTGAAATTTTTTCACTCTTATTGTATATTTTCAAATAAAAATAAAAAGAATGATATCACTAGTCAATTTTTGAAACAAAGTCTATGCTGTAATTAAGCATCGGGCAAAAATCGTATAACAGAATTTATGACATTGTTGCTGTGCAGATATAAACTACTTGTCTATACGAGCTATGATCGTATGTTACCGCTAATAGCTGTCTTGTAACGGTTCATCTATTAGGCAATTTGTTCAACAAAATAAATAGAAAATAATCGTGTTCAATAGATATGCTAGAACTCAAATCTCAAAAGGAATAAAAAACCAGCATGAATTCCATACGTAATGAATAGCCAATATTTTATGAGTCTAGGAATGTTTGTATTTTCTTTATGGGAATGCAAGTTATTTTCTGACTTTTTGTGACGTTTTGCTACATTCGAAATTTACAATGAATCTATGATACGAGCGACATCTTTTTTTCTTGAGCACTCATTTGTAACGGAATGCACGAATCTCCATTGACTCAGCTTTTTTGCAAACAAATGAGGTGTATTATCGAAACGATCCTGTTTCGGATTGGTAATAGTTTTAAACATATTGAATAGTTGAAGAGTTGACTCATTCGTATGAGTAGTTGTATGAATCAATTTGAAAATGACATCCGTTACGAACTGGTTGATATAGAGTGAGTCATGTTGCAAGACGAAACCATCTATATCATTTTATATATTAAAAGGGTGTGGGTGTGGGGTGTGGGGTGTGGGTGTGGGTGTGGGGGTGTGGGTGTGGGTGCGGGGGTGGGGGTGGGGGTGTGGGTGTGGGTATGGGTGTGCATTTTCCTCATGCCCACACCCTTTGCTGAACTTTTGAATTGTACGCACCTTACATTAATTCATTCGCAACGGCTTACCTTGAAAAATCAATTTAAATTTTCTTTCAAACGAGGTTTTATTGAGTTAACACCGTACACGTAAACAGCATGTGTTTATATTTAATCAAAATCAATATTAATAAAAACCTGTTCTCATCTCAATTCTTTTTTTATAGTATATATCTCTGAAGACAGCTGTATATGAAAAATGAGAATTCAATCATTTTCAATTTCCATCAAGGCTCTCCTATTCAGATCCATGCTTAGTTATCTACATCTACGTACCATTTTAAATGAATTATGACTGAAAAGTAATCAAGCGTGGTGAAACAGAATCTGGTCATCGTTTTGAATGAATCATGACCAAGGGTGCTATTCAGGTCTTACATTATCAACTTTTGGTCTTCGTTTGATCCATCACCTCACAGTGGACAGTAATGTGGTGTGAGGTATGGGTGTGGGTTCGACTGTTTTGTATATATACATTTGCACCGACACCGACATCCACACAGCCACAGCTACATGCACACACCCACACCCTACACACTCACATCCACACCCTACGCACTCACATTCACACTCGCACCCCACGCCTACACCCTACATACCCACACCCAAACCCACATCCAAACCCAAACCCACACCCTATTTGTATGTATTCGTTGTCTTATTAAAACATTTCTTTCAGACTCATTGACTAAAGTCTTGAAGAAATTACATTCACTTAAACAAATAGAATTTCAATGCAATGGCTCTATAGGAGTTGATGATGATGACTGGTTAAATAAGCGAAAGCTCGACGACAATTAACCCAGCGAGAAGCTTTTTCACAAATATTTACTTAATCCATGTGAAGCAAAACATCGAATAAGTATAAATAATCGCATTTAGTTACGACGCTGGAACACTATTCAGAAAAATATTTACGAGCCTATCACTCCATATCAACTGTGTGAGTCTCATTCAGAATGCTCACAGTCAGCTTTGTGCTTCTTTTACTTATCATGGATACGGGTGCCATCGTTTGTCCTAATGGACAGCGGCTTTGCGGATCTACTCTCTGCTACGATCCTGCTGTCCAAGGCTGCAGAGAGAATAATTACACTATCGAATGCATAAATTCTTGCAATGGAACATGCTATTCAAGCTCGCAGTTCTGTTTCAACAACTCAAAGGTATGTAACAACGGAGAATCGGCATGTTACGTGCAAAAATACAGTTACGACTATTTTCCGACCGGTCCTACATGCTATAATCCGTCGCAGTTCAAGTGTTTCAATGGAACCATGTGTTATGCTGAATACGCATGTGGAGCACAATGCTTTGATTATAACACGGCTTGTGTGAATAACCAGACCGCTTGCCGAGGTTTTTACTATAATAATCAAAATGTAAATATGTGTGGACAAAACAAACAGTGCTACGATAACACCACACATGCATGCGTGGATGGAACTACTGTGTGTCCTCGATCTTATACACGCTTATGCGGAACACAATGCTGGGATCCTACTGTATCAACCTGCGTGAACGGAACGGTGCGATGCGATCGATCGTGCAATGGAACATGCTATTCAAGCACACAGTTCTGTTTCAATAACTCAAAGGTATGTAACAACGGAGAATCAGCATGTTATGTGCAAGAATACACTCTCCAGTGGTTTCCAACCGGTCCAACATGCTATAACTCGTCGCAGATCACGTGTTTCAACAAAACCATATGCTATACTCAGTACGCATGTGGAGCACAATGCTTGGATTATAACGCGGCCTGTGTGAATAACCAGATGACTTGCCCAGGCTTTTACTATTATAATAGAAATGTAAACATGTGTGGACAAAACAAACAGTGCTACGATAACACCACACATGCATGCGTGGATGGAACTACTGTGTGTCCTCGACCTTATACACGCTTATGCGGAACACAATGTTGGGATTCTACTGTATCAACCTGCGTGAACAGAACGGTGCAATGCGATCGGTCGTGCAACGGAACATGCTATTCAAGCTCGCAGTTCTGTTTCAACAACTCAAAAGTATGCAACAACGGAGAATCGGCATGTTACGTGCAACAATACATTTACAGCTATTTTTCAACCGGTCCTACATGCTATGATTCGTCGCAGTTCAAGTGTTTCAACGGAACAATGTGCTATGCTCGCTACGCATGTGGAGCACAATGTTTTGATCCTAACACGGCCTGTGTGAATAATCAGACTGCTTGTCGAGGTTATTCATATTATAATCAAAACGTAAACGTGTGTGGACAAAACAAACAGTGCTACGATAACACTACGCATGCGTGCTTGAATGGAACTACCTCGTGTCCGATTGGCAATCAGTTGTGCGCAGGTCGATGCTACGACCCACGATCGGCTTACTGTGTTGGCAGTAATAACACCATATATTGTCTCAATAATCCATCATCGCCGGACTGTGCTCAAAGTACGATATCGCCAATGACTTCGACATGGAGTACAACGACCAGAACACCGACTGTCTCATGCAATTACTGTGAAAAGAAAGATTGCTCAAGTGATGTCGACTGCTGTGATCGCGCGTCCGATACATGCCAGTGTTATCGACATAACGTGAGTGATGTTTTCGGCTACTGTTTGAATTCGAACACTTTACCTGGCTGTTCAAGCGGTTGTCCAGGAGATGGTCTATGTAAGGTGGATACCGATTGTTGCAAATGCCGGTGTGCAAACGTCACAGTTGTGAACGTGAACGGTACCGTGTTGCGAAATAATCAATGCATCCGTCGATAAAAGCCTAAACAAAGAAACAGATGAAAAAAACTTTGCTTCGCCTAACGCATCTTATTTAGTCTTAATAACTAACATTTATTCTTAGTGGATTAGGTGGATCTTACGAATATCTAATAAAAGTCTGAGGTTCAACAAATATCAAGAAAATGTATATAGATAGTCGTTCTCTCTTTGATAAAATACCGAGATTTCCGACTTTGGCTGTACTTGAGATCAACATCCACTGCCACATGCACACCTCTATTTACTCTATCAATATAAAAAGATTGAAGATGATGAGAGATAAGCTACTTTTATTGTTTTTATTGTTAAACATATGGGGTGTCCAGCAATTCGCCAGACAAAGAAAACTTTGCATATATTCGTCATTCTTCAATCGAATGAGCTGATTTTTGGGTGTGGGCGCTGGTGATGGTGGGTGTGTGGTGTCGGTCTCAGTCTTATCTTCAATCCTACTCACGCTCACACCCACACCCACACCCACATCCTTTACACTATGGCAATTCTCTTTAGAAATCCAAGACATTTGTTCGACATCTGGAATGAACGAGACAACAGGTTTGATAGCCTTTTCAAGAGAAACTAGAAGCATCTTCTCAAAGCCTTGAATTGGTAAAAGCATTCGCCGTAATTCTGCAGCAATATCAGAGAATCGATGAGTCTGTTTTTGTTCATTGACATTGTTAGGCATTGAACTGTGAGTTGAACCTAACAAAAAAAGATGAGACGTCACCCTAGTTCAACTTACAAGGCTAATCTTTGTGATAAAAGAGTAATTCATTGAAGTCACTCATTTCTGAAAAATTTCAGTTCGAAAAGACTTAGTAAAATACCAAAAATCATTGCAATAGTGGATCTGTTAGTAACATTTTCATAAACGTTCTTTCCGAAAGCTATTTAAACAAACGGAAAATACGCTTAAAAGATTGGTGAAATTCATCAAGAGGGCAGAAACCTTGTGGCTAATCTTTCCAGTAACGATAGATACGCACTAAATCATGCTGTAACTGTTAATACAAGCAAAAATACTTCGGATACTTAGAAAGCAGAAAAAAATCTAAAACCTATATTTTTTTTCTTCAGATAAATCAGGTAATTGAGGTAAAAGTCTTGAGCAAGAAGTTTATCGTTTAAACTCGTACATAGAATGTGATGGAACAATGAGACAATTTTTAATCATTTACAAAAGTAAGTATTGCCTACACAAAAATTCGTCATATAACGAAACTTGAAGTGTATTTAGTAAAGAATATAAAAGAATTTTGTCAAATTTTCCTAATCATTATGCATGTCTCATAGAATCGACTTTTCTCACTAATCGTGAAAGTATCCTAGGCAATAAGTAACAGTTTTTAAATCAAGAAATACTCTATATTTTTTGATTCCTATTGAATGCTTCGTAATGATTTTTTTTATCCTTCATTAAATATTTCGAGCGGATCAAAAAAGAAATCATCGGAAATAAATGGATTCAGTTGAACTATGAAATAATGATAGAATTTACTGTGAATTATCGATAAAGGTATATTCGAAAAAGATACAAATGCTGTTGGACCTAATGAAGATGCATTCGAATTCGATAAAGATTTATAATGAAGTAAAGATTTTGTGTAAACAGGTGGTGATTCACTGAATGACTCGGTTTCACATAGACCAGTGGAGCTACCAAAGGATGATCTTTTTGTAACCAAATTTCAACTGGAATATTGTATGTGTTGTCTTTATATTGAATACTAACTGTGCCACACAGCCACAGTCAATCTACCGAAGCACCATTATTATAGAAATAAGGTGAAATCTTTAAGATCAGGTTACTAATTGATGAAGAAATCACTTCCTTCACATCACGTAAAAGCAAATATTGTTCAACCACGTTAAAATCAATAAATTCGATTTTATCCTGTTTACAAATATTTAAAGTACTTTGGCTTGTTTAACCATTTTTTCAATAGCATTGGGAGACTGTTTTGACATAATAGTTGCCAATACTATAGATTAAGAATGAATAGTAGTTTGTATTTTGAAGAATCCAATTGAGTCAACGAGTAAAAATTACCTGCAAGAATGAGTATATAAAGAATAGTAAGTAATAGATTCGGGATGTGGGGTGTGAGTGTTAGAAAAAGACAAGACCAACATACACATTTACAGGTACAGCCATATTCTTCTGTGTACTGTTCGTGAAACAATTCGATTGCGTCGTAAATAGCATAGTTTCATTGTTTAACTGACATTTTACGTGCTTCAGTATCATTGACAATACTGAATCAATCATGTTGCTATAATTCTTTCGATATTTTATAAAACGAAAGATTTCTCAAAATAGAATATGGTAATGCTGAGCTCCTAATCCCATCTTAGTTTCACCATTACTCGATCGGATGAACGATAGTTTGTGATGGATATCGCTTTCATATCTATGGTAATCCTTAGTTTTTTATATTCCAGTCATATATTCGTCATGTTCATGATGTTTAAAATACTCTTTTTGGCTTTAGCAATCATCATAATAAGTTACTCACTACAGTCAAATAACCAAAGTTGAATAAATCTACTAGATGATTTCAGTTGCGTGCTGTATATGTGGCACTTATTTTTGTTCTTATCGAATGATTTTCTTGTTAATTTTGCATCATGGCAAGACTTGACATTCTTTTTCTGTTCTTTTTACTTCTTACTTTCGTTTTTTTTTCATTCCATGCAAATACACACTCTATCGAGATAGGCTATGCATGGCAGCAGCAGAACATTTAAGAATTTGACTAGATAAAGGTTGTTTGCAGAAAAAGAAAAAAAAATTTATACTTGTCCGATTCAATTCATTTCAAATGAATTACACAGGCCAACATTGATTTTTGTAAGATGTGAGATGATTGGCTTTGTTTTGAAAAAGACAATGACAAAAAATTATAAACTTCATGAGAATATATGAATACTGATAATTGGTAGAGTACCACTATTCTAAAAGAGCTTCGTGTTTTATTGATTCTTAAATTGATGAAACTTAAATTATTATGAAGATGAGACAACTCTTTTGTAAGATGATATAAAAATTGATAATTTTCAATAAAAATATGATTTTTCGAATAATATGAGTATTTTACAAAATCGCACAAATTCATCTTATTTGTTTATAACGAAAAAAAAGAAAGGGTGTGAGTTTGAATCTACTCGTGAACTGTCGATACCCACACCGTGGTAACCAGCGTTAAATAATGGTTATATATAACAATCTTATTTGTCATTTAATTCAATGCTTATAATAATAAAAATGTTAAGTTAAGAGAAAAGAATTACGAAAATGAAAATTACTGAGCGAATAGCAATAATGAAAACAAAAACTAAGGACGCCCATCACAAAAAAAGCAGTAAAAAAAATTCTTGATTTTACACTTTCTGCATTTCGTACTAGTATTATGAAGCTGAAGAAGATATGTAAGTTCCACATTTCAGCCCTAAAGAGGCTGCGCTAACAGTCTTTCCAGAACGCATTTCGATGACATCTTAGAAATCGTAGTTGCCGGATACTAGTACGAGACAAGATTGCTCGTGCTTTTCTTTCAACTGACTGATAGAAGTTTCCACTTCGGCAGCTACTGCTATCGTAAGGCTTGTTTCACTCTCGTACTCACCATGAGCAACTCGTTCATAGAAACAAATAGTGAAACAGTCGCTTTTGAAGAAATTTTTCTGGTCGACTTGATGCATCTGAATCATCACTGTCACCAGTCTCATCTTCATCGTGTCGAGCACAAATCAATTGTATCTAATGTGAATTCGTTACAAAACATTTATCAATTGAAGTCTGTAATCATCAAATGATTTTGAACTCATTCAGTCATCAATCAACATTCTTCGGTACCTGTCCTTGTATGTGATCAGTGGAAGAAATTTGTGCTATGCAGTTATATTGTTGACACTATTGGAAAATGTAAAATGCCCACCACACGATGGTAATGCGTGAGCTTTTTCTTTCTTTCCGAATTCAGGAAATTATCTTTAGGAGAACATTTAAAAAAAATCTTTTCAAGATGTTCGATTCATCCCAATGTTCAGAGTATTTATTTGATATTTGGATGAATCCCTTCTTGAATTTCGAGTACTTTGTCATATTGGAAATTGTGACTCGACCAAAAGAATTCGCTTGGCTTACAGACTATCCATTCGTCCACAATTGACTTAATTAACAATAAGGATGCAATGAGACGTGACCGAAAATCTCCCCCAACGAAACTGCGATAGTTTTTTGCTAACTTTCGGACGATGCGAGCAAAGTACACTCTCACACCCTATTCATCCTTAGCCATTCGAATCGAATATTCGTCATCAACATGAAGCTCTTTCACTTTTCGAATAGTATCCATCGTAATCGCTCTGTAACATCAACAAAGTTTGATCAATTTGGATAGCCGACAAATAATACATCTCGAAAGCCACTGTATCGTCACAGAAATGTGTTGTTGTTTTTTCTCGATGAAATAACCGTACGAATGTCCTTAGTCGACAAGACTTACCTATAATGGTCAATGGCATGATCGATTGTTGTGAAAAAACAATCCTGATCAGGTTCGAGATGACCGATGTTACAATCGGATATTCGATTACATTTCATCTAATGATAGAGATTTGTAAAAATGGTGTACCATCATCGGCAATGGTTCAAATTTCAGGCATTAACAACATTCTAGATTTTTCTGTTTCGTCATTTATCATCATAGTCAAGCACACTACATCGCAGAGCAAACATACTGATCACAATGCACGCCAACATCGGCTTGCATTAGATCATATTAGTAAGAAAGAGAACCAAGTGCATGTGAAGAGAACGCAAAAAAAACGAAGAAAAAACAAGAAAGAGAGAGAGAGAGAGAGAAATAGAAAGAATGAAAAAGGAAAAAAAAAACATCGCCTGAGCATAAATAACGAACATTTGTTCTTTTTTGCACTAGTGTTTTTTTCTTTTCTACCACATTCACATTAACCATGATGGTCGATGAGAACGACAACAGCAACGAGTACGCATATGAAATAATCAACAATGAAAGAGATGCACGTTTATGTGCTCAACTTACTGCTGAAGAATTTAATGGACATAATCCAATTACGTTTTTTGATAAACTTACATCAGACGTTTTATTTCACCAACGTGCTTGGCCACTATTAGCCGATGTTGTCGATGAACAATTGTCCTTTCTTGCACGACATCGACCTTCTGGTGAAATTGTTGGTGCAGCCATCGCTGGCGATCTATTTCTTGCACATACCCAACGTCCATACGATGCTGATAGTCCTGCACATTTCCTTGCAATTGGTGATTTATCTCATGAAATGAATCATCTGTTTATTTCTCGTGGTTTTAATCAAGAACTAAAGCCAAATTCAGTTTTAAATATTGTTACTACTGCCGTTCGAGGTGAACATTCTGGTCAAGGTTTAGCTAGTCGAATGACTAGGGTCTTGTGTGATCATGCTCAAAAAACAAAAGGATTTCAATATGCATTCGTTCAAGCAACACATCCAGCTGCACGGCATATTTATCTGAATAAAATGGGTGGCAGACAAGTGAGCTTAATTGATCCAACGATATGGCGATGGAAAAAGAAAGTTGATCGACTATTCTATCCATATAGAGATTATTCAGATGACTCGATAGAAAATATTCTTATCGAATTAATACGAGATGAAAAAATGCAATAAACCGTAAAAGAAAAAAAAAGATTTTTTTTTCCTTCAACTTCTCATTTGATCTTCTGTAATATCCAGAATTTTGTTTTACTTTTCTCCTATGTTATTTCAGCAATTATCATCAAGAATTATACCCGCACTTGATAATCTAAATCTAATCACGCATATCTTGTGCGTTGATTTTCAAGTGTCAAAAGGTTGCGCTATGATAATAAGAGGGCAGAAAAAAAGTATGCAACTGCTCTTTTTTCGACTGTTTCCAATAAAGTAAAAAAACAAAAAGCTAATACAAAGTGTTCACATGTTCCAATCCATCTGTGCTCTACGGATAAGTCAGAAAAAACTTCGTCATATTTTTTATTATATAATGATCAATGAACACTACAGTGCTGGCCAAAGTTATAGAATCACTATATTTTTGAAGTTTTTCATTGAAGACCAACAATTGAATCAAATGTGAAGTCAAATCCTACTCAATCCAAGTTGAATCGAGACGTACTTTATTTTTACTCGTAGTCATCATCCCTCTCAGACGATCTCTATCTTCGTCTTTCATGTAATTTCATTGAATCATATGAATGAGAGTCTTCAAACAAATTACAGTAAGATGAGAACGAACAGACTTCCATCTTAGGTTTCTCCATCGAGCAAATGCATATCACTCGGACAATTCGTTTCTCGATTGAAATTTTTTCAGATTAAGTTGCTTCGGATTATTGTCGAATTACTGTCATTCAATGCGTTTTATTTCAATAACAAAGACACTAATCGTTCAGCAACAAGCATTAGTAGAAAAATGTTCGTTTTTTCCGTAGTGTAGAAATCGAAAACTCGGTTCGACTCGAAAAAGTTTATTGAACTATTCAACTATTCAAGTTTTCGAGTATTTAAGTACAACATTAGCAGGTTGCACCCGTCAGGCTTCATTCACAGGTACATATCCATCTTATGTGTTCTAGCACTTTGTAACTAACAGGTGTCTAGATCCCAGCTCATCAAATAGTCGAATACATTTCCCGACTCGAACCGAGTTTTCAACTTCTACATGTATGTCAGCGACGGTAATCACCTTAAGCATTTCTTTTCGTGATACTGACAACTCCCATTCTACTCCAATACAAATCCTATCGAAAATATGTAAGCATGAATTTTTCCCAATAGGATTCTCTTTCGTTTCATGTTGCTTCAGTTGCACGTTATTGAACAACTCGCTCTCGGTGGTCACTCTTAATGGTCGATTGAAAATGCTCGGTTCGAGTTGGTCCACCTTCAATCCTTTGATAATGGGTACCTTGCGACAGTCACTGGCTCTGCGAGCCGTTTTCACTGCACATGGCACGAATGATTTGTACAAAGGCGATATTCATTATCTGGTCGGGATCATGCGTTTGGATGAGTATCTGATTTTTATCAATCATAGCAATGCAATTCCAGTCACTGTGGATTATGTTATGAATGACCGATGGATGAGAGAATCAAAATGAAGATGATCCAATAGTTTAATCATTGATTCAAGAACGAACCTGATCTCACTCTGTTTATTCAAACAGGTCTCACCACCGGTCACTATAGGGACGAAAACCAATATCCGATTGCTGACCAACAGATGCGCTACATGTACATGGGCAAAGATCGTAGATTGATCGAACAAAAGTTATCAACGAATAAAAACCATGTTCACATCCGCTGTGGACACTCTTGGATATCGACCATGGATCAGTTTCCAAGCAGGCACTTCGTTAGGTGGCATAGATTGTTTCGTCTATGAGAGCCATCCGATCGAGAAAGCTTTTAGAAATCAGTGGATTTGTCAATGTCTCACTTCAGGTACCAAAATCATATTTGACAAAAAAATTTTCTTCCTGAGTTTGCTGTCATCTTACTCTCGCTGTGATTTCAGGTCAGTACGATTGCTCGTTTAGCTCACTGAATTCTACATCTGGAAGATGTGCATATCGATATGTAGGGTGTGGATGTGGGTGTAAGTGTAAGGAAGAGACTGATTTTCACAGCCACACCTTTCTTTTCAAAACTTCAATTTATTTTTAAAACTTTTTTAAATTTTAGTTCTCATTCGTGAGATCTAAGTCGCGATAGGCTATGTTAAAATTCTCCATTCGATTCATCATCATTATCTAATAGTCCTAATAAATCCAGTTTTACATCTGCTGAACGTTCAAAAATTGAAGACAAAAAGTAGAAAATCATTAAATATTCCTCTTCAATCATCACCAATCCCAACGTCTACATCATTATCTGAACAATCTATAACAACAAATTCTTATCGATAAAAATCAATAATAAAACCAAAATAATCTCCAATTACTGAAGAATTAGATCGTGAATTTAATAGATAACGTACACTTGATCTAAATCAAGAATTAACTTATGTTACACCATCACCAATTTATAAACGAAAAAAAAAATAATTGAAATATCTTGTCAAAATCTTTCACCATTACCAACATTTGATGAACTTCTACGTTAAGTACAATTACGTCTGATTGATAAATTCACAAAACCTTTAAAAGAAAAATCGATTGATGACGATTATAAAAATTCATTATCATCTGTTCCTGTTATCATCTTCAACCAATTCGTAACCTTAGTTTTGATAAGCCAATAACGAATATTCTATCTGAAAAACAACCACCACCACGTTCTCTTTCAATTTCTAATTAGTTTCATAATGGTTTAGCAAATTTAATACTAACAATATTTCAGTAAAATCGAATTTTTAATAATCAAACTCAATATGAAGCAACTAATGTTAAAGAAAATATTTACACATTAGATATTAATGTATATTTACCAACATCAACTATTGATAAAAATGAAGATAATTATCTTTAAATTCATCTTGATAATCAAACTATTGTAACAGATAATTTCTATTCTGATTATCAAACAAAAACAAACAATAAATTTATCATCAATATTAAATGATTTTACACATTTATTTACATGTAAACATAAATATCAAAATAAATTACATTATTATATGTAGATTTTAGTGTTAATTTATATATTAGATTTCATCTACATTTTTCCACGAGTTCATTTTGTAACACAACTAAATATAAGATGATTATTTGCTGTTTAAATATAACATTCGCTATCTATAGTATAATTTGTTTCACCTAATGATGCATCTGGGTGTGGATGAGTGTGAGAGTGATCTTCCAGTGAATCCAGATCCAAAACCTACACCCGTTGTTTGTCAACGAGATTTTCTGGATAAATTTCGACAACAATGCCTGTTCTCATGTGATTTGACAGCTGTCAAGTGGTTTTATATTCAAAACATGATGTGAAATTATGTTTCATTTGTGGAAATGTCTGACAAAAAATAGTCATTTATCGTATAGATATTTCAAACCGATGTGATTTAGCATATGCATATGCACTCTCCACACTGATATATTCATGATACAACGGTCCTATATATATTGCAATGAGTATGAACTACATTGCTACTGAAATAATCTATTCTGTGATTAATACAAGTTTTCTTTATTTGCTGCTGTTCAAGACCAACGTGCAGATTTGCCTTGCAATTCAATGATGTGTATTACTTGCTGACCAATCAGAATACGATACTGTCCAGGGTGTAACCATTTCAAACCGTTACTAGCGACTGTGAGAAGAGCACTGACAGAGAAAGGAAAAAAGACTTGAATAGTTTCGTTAACATTCAAATGCACACGTTCGAAGCCGAAAAGCTGTTTGATTGGTGGTGTTTGATCATTTCGAGGGGTTTGTGGTGGTGAAACAAAGGCTAGAACGACATTATCGCCAGCCATTGGGCCTGTATTGGTTACATTGATACGTAAATCTTTCGTGACAATACGCTTCTCATCATGATTATCTTTTATCAATGATTGAATCGAATAGGAAGAGATCATTGTATGATTGGTCCATGAGTAGACAAAAGTGCTGTAGGAAAGTCCAGTGCCAAACTCATAAATTGCTTGACCAGTGTAAAATTTGTATGTTCGGCCAGGATTTACAGGAGAAGGTCGCATTTGCATATCAAACATACTTACTAAATCGACATATGAAGCAGGATATATGGTCATGGGTAATCGTCCAGCAGGGTTATATTGACCAAAGATTATTTTTGCTATAGCTAGACCACCAGCTTGTCCGGCATAACCCATCCAGATAAGACTCCCATAGGTATCAGAATCACGAATATGCGAAAGATCAAGACTATTACCAGACATCATGACAACATGGATGGGCGAATGAACAACTTGTTCGAGTTGTCTTAACAGATTTAGTTGAATATCTGGAAGGGTGATTGATGTACGATCATGACCTTCTGCTGCAGTTGCTTGATCAAGTCCACCAAAAAAGATGACAATGTCTGATTGACGGGCTAACTGAATCGCTGCTGCAAACCCACTTTCATCTGTGCCTGATATTGCACAGCCGTAAGCAAATTCTACATCGATAGACCTGCCTGCAAAAAAAAGCATGAATCTCACAATCGAAAGTATTACAGTATTGATCAAACCTCCTATGACCGATTTGAAACCAGTGATTGGATCAATAAGGTACGGTGCTTGACCGTAATAATTGCTCTGCATCAATACGGTTGCATTGGCTGTTGGACCAATTAAAGCAATTTTTTTGTTTTGTAATTGATCAAAATTCAATGGTAAAGCATTGTTGAGATTTTTCAACAAAACAATTCCTTCTTGAGCAGTTTCTAAGGCAAGTTGCTGAGCTTCCACAGTGTTGACATTGTCTTTGTTAAATTGTCGATAAATTTGTTGTTCAGGTGGATCAAAGTAGCCAAGTCGAACGAGAACATGAAATATTCGTTCAAGTGCTTGATCAATGTCACTTTCAATAATCGTTTTATTATTCAACGCTTCTTGAACATGTTGCCGATAGAAATCACCACAATTAAGATCTGTTCCGGCATGCAATGCAACAGCTACTGTATCTTGAACGGTCCTTGTATAATTGTGGGTATACATAATGGTTGCAATGGCTCCACAATCGCTGACGACAAAACCGTCAAGATGGTACGATCGCCTAAGAGAAACAAGTGATCGTCATGTGAAGATGATAAAATCGAAGTTCCCTACCGAGCAAGAGTTTCGATAAGAAATTGATTGGCACAAGCTGGAACACCATTTATGGAATTGTAACTACACATGATGCTGGCTGCTCGAGCATCTCGAATGCAGGTTTCAAATGGAGGCAAATAGGTCTCGACTAAGTCCTGATCATTGATGCGAGCATCGAAATGAAATCGATCAGTGCCATTCCATTCTTCGAGGTCATAAGCATTATAAGCTTTACAATTGGTAGCAATCTTCAAATAACGATCATCTTCACCAGTTTGCAGACCATTGACTAATGCATAGGCATATTGTGAAGTGAGAAATGGGTCTTCACCAGGTGTTTCTTGACCACGACCCCAACGTGGATCACGAAAGATATTGAGCATTGGTGTAAAAAAGGTCAAACCTGCTCGACCTTCGTTATTGAATGCGCGTGCTTCGGTAGAAATGACCGTTCCCATTCGATAGACCAAATGCATGTTGAAGGAAGCACCAAGATTGAGAGGGGCAGCAAACGAGGTGGCGAAAGGTAGATCACCGCCGAAAGAAACACCTGGCGAAAAGGCAATGCCATGAAGTGCCTCAGACCACCATTCATACTTCGGTAGACCGAGACGAGGAATAGCTGCTGCTGTTGTGACCATTTGAGTAATTTTCTCAGCAATTGTCATTCGACTGACGAGATCAGCCGCTCGTTGACGAGAAGAAAGCGATTGATCACAAATTGGAAATGTTGCCAGTGGACCTGATTTGCAATCAGGAAAATTGCCCTTTTGTCCACGAACTGAAATTATGAGGGTTAAGAACATTAGCAAACGCATCTTGATGATATGTGTTGTGTTAACTGTGTTCGTTTATATTTGTCCCCTCATACTTCACCTTCACCGATGAACCGATAAGATAACGTGATATATTAAAGATAACAGAGACATATAACATGTATGTCTATTTTAATGTTGAAAAATGATAACTGCACATTTGGATGTATCCTTCAACTAAAAGATTCCTTTTCTTACATTCTTCGTCCTATTGACTTGGAGAATGAGAGCACTATATTCAATGCTTGTTCTTCTTCATTGAAATTATCGAAGAATTTGGAAACAAAGTAGTTCAAGTTCTGGAACACAGCCACTATCATATTTCGATTGTGACTCACATGATGCTGGAAGATTATCTTTTCGATCTATAAACATTTCATCATCATTCGAGGTTTGGAAAGAGCTGATTGATAGTTGCAAAGCGCGTGAACTATGGACTTTTGTGGGTCAGTTTCCTCTGTAAAAACAACAAAAAAGACGTTATAATGAACCTTTTTGGAGCTTTATGGTTACTGACTAGAACCGATAAAAGGTTCAGAAAATGATACCCAAAGCTAGAACCTTGAAAAGTTCAAGATCTTCACTAAAACCTTAAAAGCTTCACTATGACACTTTTTTCACTATTGGCTATTATTCATTGGCAATCATATCCGGATGTCCTGTTCCTTCGTGTCTTATCTTTACAAATGTTCTCATCTTTTTGGGTGGTTGTAAATGGACAATTTTGACAGCTCAGATCAGTTTTCTATTTTATATTGCTTCGAATGTCTATCCAAAAGTGTGGTATTCACGTGGTACCATAATTCAAAAAATCAGTAAACCGGTCATAACTCCCTCCCAAAGCAATAAGGAGACAAACCAACTTGGGATACTTCACTACTCACTAGGGTCCACAAGATAACAGTAGTCTGAATCCGAAAGCTTTTTATCACTTCGAGAGATTCCCTAGTTAGACTTTTGCAAAAAAGAATTATATAAGATTTATACAAGAATCTTTTCTTTCTTTTCCTTTTTTCCCTTGCTCTGATAAGGCACCGATCAGTAACACTGCTCCTCAGAAATATTGTTGTATAAAAAAAATAGAGATAAACCTGTGCAATTACAACTCGATATTCGAAGATTTTTATTAAAAAATTTCGTAAGCAGAAACGTTGCGTATACTTTTCATGAAGACTTTATTTTTTTGTTTTGAATAGAAATATTTATATATCATTAAGAGTTTATTAAAGACTGAATATTATAGTATCCTAAAAAAATTATGAACTAAAAACAAAAGAGTTGCAAATCCAAAAAATAATGAGATTAATTGGTGGGTGTGGGTGTGAGGAAAATGTACACCCATACTCACACCCTCATATGGCTTTTCATGTTGTTGAACAATATATATGATATTATCATTCTCTAAATATATCTAAAAGAAATAATAATCAATCCACTTAGCTTGATCCTCAGTATTTTTTTATTGAAAGTTTGCTAAAAATCTCTCATTAAGATATGTACGAAAATTTTTTAATTTTACTATGAAACTTAATCATCTAAATGACATTGATGTCTTATTGTTTTCATTGTCATAAAATAGTTATATTTTAAGATAAATGAATTACTCAAACTACCGAAGATTTCAAGAGAAAACATGTTAGTAAATACCAATCTGTATAACTATGTTATTGTATGTATGTTACTGAGTTCTACTACAAAAAAAGGAACTTATTGAATATAACTACTTTCCTTTTCTGTTTTTTTCTCAAAAAACCGAATAACCTTATTTGGAAAGTATTAATAAGAAAAGAGTGCAAAAGAAGACGAAGTTGAAGATATAACAAACGATATATCGATTGTAAATCATCTCCATCCATTGAATAACTTTCACAATTGTTCGATCGATAATTTTTTTTTCTAAAATTACAAACATCTAATATACTTATCAATTCAACTGTTATTATTGTTTGATATGATATTCCACAATTGACTATGGTAAATTATTAGAAAACAAAGCATTTAAGCAGTTTCTATTTCTATGTATTGACAATCAAAATTTTCGATTATATTTATAACTTACAGAACACGATCGTTCTGTCCTTTACAAAGCTCGGATCACTAACTATTATATCATTGATTTGGTACCTAACGATAGATGAAAGATAGGAAAAAACTCGAGAAAAAAACAAACAAAAACAATGCTAATTGAATGTCTAATAATAATGAGAAAAAATAGAGAGAAGAATACTGATTACATGTTTTTCTTTCTTTTACGGATTTTTTTCCTGTAGTTATCTGTGTGACACATGATTAAATGACGATAATTCGCACAAATTGTGCAAAAATACAAAAAGATGAAAAGTCTTCTATCTCTTCTATGTTCATGTGAACGAACCAATTTCAAACAGAGTAAGCCCTTATCTATACTAATATTGATCACAAAAAGACGAAGGGTACAATTAAGAAGCAATATTTCACTGAAAATCTATAGAAACAGACATATTTCTCTTCTCTTCTTTCTGTGTACTTATACAAAACTTAATAAATTGATGAGATAATCGTCCCAACTATCAGATTATCTTTTGAATGAAAAACTAGGGAACTATAGGTTATTGCAGCCTACAACTATCCTCGATCTTTGTGTGAAACGGTAATTCTTTTTTTACTAAAGAACATTCATTAGCAAAAATTTCAGTCATAATTACTATTTTTTGATAAGGAATGTATTTGGAAAATGTTCAAACATTTAGGCTATGTCTGTCGTAAGCGATGAGAAATAGAAAAAAATATTTGACAAAAAACAGTCGTTTGCCTGAAAAAAATTTGTTTTTTTTATTTAAAGCATCCTGAGATGGTTCATGAGCCACTCATATGATGGCATTATTCTAAATGAACACTATTGGTAATCTATAGTTCACTCTATAAAATCGTATCTCAATATTTTGTCTGCTTAGTTATTAATATGCCTACTGAAATGATACTTAAAATATTTGAATTACTCTCAGTTCGTGATCTAGAAAATGTTTCATTAGTTTGTCGATATTTTAAAATGATTGTTGATCATGATATTATATGGAAAACAAGATGTAATAGTAAGTCATATTTATCTTCTTTATTTTTGAATTAATTTAAAAAATAAATTCCAAATCATATAAACAAATTTATATTGATTGGATTTTTGAAAAGTATCTTCGAAATCAAGAATTAGAAATACTTGAAAAAAAATATCGAAAAATGAATATAGGTTGTGGATTGAAATATTCATCTTCTCGATATCCTGTTCGATCAAAAAACAATGAATTATTTTTACCTATTCTTGGATTTAATCAACATCTAAACTTATCATCAAATATGTAAGTTAAAATTTGATTCATTCCAATTTTAATTATCTTCTACTTAGAACTATTCAATTATCAGTTAATATTGATAAAACTGTTTATGTATTAATATTATTATTAGAAAAAGCTTCGAAATTTCAGAATAAATGGCGTAATTCAGTGATATTACAACAAATGATTAGCCGATATTATCGATTTATGTAATTAAAAGTTTTATATCCTACGAAATTTCTTATTCCAACTATAGATATTGAAATAGTTTGGCAAACACATCTTTTAAGACCTCTAATATATCAAGATGATTGTCTTCGATTATTTCATCAAATTATTGATCATTCATTATTATTAGATCATACTCAACAATCTTTTAAAGAACAATCTTTTTTAGATACTTTACATTTATATGAAAAACATTTTCATGAACGATATTGTACATTACCATTAAATAAAATATCTTCATGTAATTCTATTGATAGATATCAATATTTAATTCCAATTTATTCTTATTGGGATGAAACATTTTTTAAATTTTCATCATATCCTCTTAATGACTATGAAAATCCATTTTCATTTACAGAAGTTGATATTATTCTTGATGCAAATTGGATAAACTCATGTAAAATTTTTATGAATCGGATCGATTTCGAAATACACATGGATTTTTGGAATATTAATCCATTAAAATCAATTGATTTAAATTCATCAGTAATCAAAGGATTAAAAAAATCATATGAAAGATTTTTATATATAACAGCAAAATATGCACCAACTAAACAATATGATCTCATTCATCCAACATATGCAGTAATAGTTTATAATATTAGTTATACTATAATAAGATTTTTATATTTAGATTGATATTATATGGCATTGCCATATGCAAGAACCTTTAAAATATGCTAATGATTGTAATCGTCTTGTCGATTATCTTATTGATCATTATACATGGCCATCAATTGATAAATATCAAATAAAACAATCTTGTCAAAAACTTAATCGATATTGGAAAGAAGAATTTCACAATGACATGTCAATAGATCATGTTGAATATGATTGAAATTAAAACTGACTTTTATTTTCTAATTGTAATCAATGTTTTTTATTCATAAACTTAAATAAATATTTTGTCGAAATCTAGAATCTAGAAGTTAATTATTGGTAATATTTTCTTTTTTGTATCCAATCGACAACAATACAAACAATTGTCAAATCATGTTATTGCGTTTCGAGGAGTAAAAGGTTCATTAAATTATTTAAGAAAGTAAGATTCAAAAAGCTAGAGAAAATGAATCAACGGTAAATCAGATTTATCTTTATAATATTCCTCAAACTAAAAAAATATAGTGAAAAATGCTTTACTATGCCGCCATTAGTCAGATGTTACCTTCCATGATGTTTTCCGTGCGTCCACCATCAAGAAAATGATGAGTTTTCGCTATGTTAATATATTTGCACTCTCATCCTTGACTGAGGAAATTCTTAATCGCAAAAACTTTATGCCGAGTCGAATTCATTACTTTTGACTGACTTCATTAGTTTACATTAGCTTTATATAATTCCAATGACATAGAATTAGCTGTTTCTCCCTTAAAATTGGATGTGTGCGTGTGAGGTGTAGATGAAGAGAAGGTGTATGCACATACCCACACCCTCAAGATAATAATACGCACAGTCACACTGTCCTATGCATACCCTTACTGGTAGTTCTAGGCTAGTTCATTTTTCAGAGATATTTCTAGTATGTGAAACAAGGAAAATAATTTTTAACTGAACTTTTTTTTTTGACTATAATGATGTGTCATCAGAATAGATAGAAGATTAGAAGATGATAATCACGCGGTGGTGTTTGTATGAATATAAAGGACAAAAACAGTAGTCTCTCTTTTAAATCAAATCGGCAATGCTCATGAGCAGATCTTCGATTTCTGTATTATAATATTGTTCAGTGTGGTGTAATGTTTGTTGTTCATCATTGTTAATGAAATTGATAGCTATATCTTTTCGACCGAATCGACCAAGACGTCCAATACTTAACCAAAAGAACAAAAATCATTTCCTTTCGACAATATTAATTCTTACCGATGAAGATAGTTCTCACGATTAGTCGGTAAATCATAATTGATAACAGGACTAACTTGTGGAATATCAGTATCAGCTTCAAGCATATCTGTTCTTACCAAGATTCGACTGGAACCTATTCGAAATTCTTTTATGTCATCATTACGTTGTTTTGCATCCATATTTAGGTGCTAAAATAAAAAGAAAATCAATTCGTATCTCAATGTAAAACTTTACAAATGGTTATTCCAAAATTATCATCGTCAAACTGACTAGAGTAGACACAGTAAAATTACGTGCACGTAATTTTTCATATAACCAATCGACCTTTTGACATGTGTTACAAAGGATGACAGTTTGTGTGATCGTTAATGTATCGAACAATCCATATAATGTATCTAATTTCCACGCCTGAATAAAAACAATTCTGCATTAGTTCATCATCATAGAATGACAAGTATGTCTATCTATCTATCTCACGTTCGACATTCACGTAAAATTGACGAATACCTTCGAGCGTTTGTTCTTCTCTCTTGGTAAGAATTTTCACAGGATCATTCATAAATTTATCTGCGATTTCTAGTAAATCGCAGGGCATCGTAGTTGATATAACAATGAACTGAATATTTCTCGGTAGCATCGTCAATATATCATAAATGCGGTCTCTGAAACCACGTGATAAGAGCTCAACAGCTTCATCCAATACGAACATTTTGATATTTTCACTAACCACAACATGAAGGAGGAAAAAAATACGATACATATAAGACATAAATTACGTACAAATGCTGATCTCTTTAACATATCATAGTTCCGACCAGGTGTACTAATAATAACTTGGACGCCTACTTCAAGACATTTCATATCCTCACGAAGATTCACACCACCAACGCAAGCATGACATGTCACATTTATATGTTTACCTAGTGCTAAAACTATTCTATGGGTCTAAATTACAAACAGAATCAAGAAGTTAATGAGAAACAAAGACTAAATGCTAGAGAAAACTATACTCCTTGAGCCAGTTCATGCGTTGGTACCTAGGGTGTGGGTGTGGGTGTGGGTGTCTTCTCTCACATTCATATCCACACCCACACCCTCTACTTACCTTTATCTCTTTATTTCTATAAATAACTGTGAACAACTTTATTTATTCGAATGATATTTTCTCAGAGCAGTCAAATCTGAGAACTACATTTGAATAGGATTTTTTCAGAGGTATGAGAAGATTCATTCATCAGAAGCAAATTTCTCACAAGTTTTCTTGTTTATTTTCATTGAGAAAATGACTTCATTGAAATCTTCAAAAGAAGTCGACCAATTGATCAAGCGAGATAACGGTTCTGCTCTATGCTGTGTCAAACTTCATTAGTTCATATTGTAGTTGATGTATTTTAAACGTAATCCGAGAAACTACTTGAGAGGTTACAAAAAAATATCACAAACATTGAGAGAAGTCAACTTTTTAATTGTCTTTAACATCTTCTAGTTGTTTTAAATGATTGGCTCATTGGCAGTGCTCAGGAGCTTTTCGTTAACACCTTCTGAATCTTCTACAAGTATTCGACTATCGCTTCGACGTTTTAATGCTCTCTCTTTGGCCTGGCTGAAAGCGTCTAGGAAAATATTGTATAAGTTTTCCATTCTAAAATGGATTCCAAAAAATTGTAGTATTATAATGGTGTCACATAGAGCAGCAGAAATGATTTCAGAAGTGAAAGAGATCATTTCATAAACGTGTTCATGGTGATTGAAATAGAGCCATTCGGTAGCGACGGCCACTGTGACTGAGGTCACAAATAAATACAGAGCCGATTTCATCCAAACACCTTGAAATCGATCGTATGAATCTGAGAAAAAGTCAAATAGAAGAAAAAAAGCGACGGTATTTCTTGTCAACGATGTATATCCGGTGTTCATGAATACTGGTATAAAAATAGTAAGAAGAACTTCTAAGCGAGACACAAAAGAGAAGAGATGTTTATTTTCGACGAAAATATTTGGGTCTAGATTGTGTACAACGCGAGCATATAAGAGGCCAATCGTGAAATAACTCTCGAGCATGAAGAAGCAAACATAAATAAAAATTTTGAATGTTTCGCCTTCTTTGATATAGTAGAACAAGTAACCTAGTGTAGCTGTTTCGGTTACGATCCACAGAAGAATATGATAGATAGCCAACAAGCGTCGCGATCGAATAGGTGCACAATATTGTAAATAGGAGAAGATGATGAAAATCGTTGATAATAGTCCTATGTAGGTACGTCCTTTAGGCTGATAAAGAAGGTGATACCATGCATCGAAGGCGTAGGAACCAGCGGAGACGAAAGGAAGAATAACCATCGCATACAGAAAAAAACGATCGCGGCCATCTTCTGGTTCATGTAAGTCAAAAAAAGCCATTGTCAAAGAACACTTCACAATGAATTTCACAAATTTATATCGTAGTAACAGCTACTAAAGATAAATTCATCAAAATGTTGAATAGTGATGTGTACACGTATTCGATTAGCCAACTTTTTATACACTAACATAATAGAAAAATCACGAGTGCATGCTTCTGTGGGTCTGGAGGTGAGTCTGAATGTGGTGAATGTGATGTATGTAGGTACGGGATGTTGGTGTTTTCTACATCCGCATCCATACCCAGAGACCTATCCGAATTCCGAACTTTTGAAGAATTCTTGAATTAAAAAATTATTTAACACGTACGGGCACTAAGAAACCACAGCATAAGATGCCGTAAATAAACTCAAGCACCTTAAGAATTCAAGGAGCCTAAGGATCACAAAGATCCCGAGAAACTCAAGGAAGTCAAGGAAGTCGATGATTTCACGGATCTCAACGATCACAAGGGGCCTAAGGAAGTCAAGGGACTCAAGAATCCCAAGGAAGTGATGGATCCCAAGAATGTTTGGCTTCCTTGATATTCTTCGGATCCTTGGTTTCCTTGTGATTCTTGACATACTTAGGGTCCTTGGGATCCTTTGTATCCCTGCATTCCTTGACTTCTCTGGGTTACTTGACATCCTTGAGTTCCTTGGATTCAATGAGATCCTTGAATCCCTTGAATTCCTTGAGGCCCTTGAGTTTGTTTACGGTATCTTATGCTGTGGTTTCTTAGTGTCCGTACGTGTTAAATAATTTTTGAGTTCAAGAATTCCTCAAGAGTTCGGAATTCATGGAATTCGAACGCTGCTGATGACCCGCTACCTGATCCAGATGTATATGTGCTTTCCGACAACAAGCCTCACGAGGATTATTTGACAATCAGATCCTGTTGAATTCAGTCCGAATTTTGGATTGAAGCGATGGAACCTGTAGAAACCTGGTTTTTGGAATGAGGTTCGAGTATCTAAGGTTGGACTTTCATCGCCTGGTACTGATGGCATTCGATTCAATTCATCTGAGGTCTGCGCTTTACATATCTCAGTGTATACATTTCAAACGTGCACTGCCTGAGTAGCTGCGCAGCCTTACTTCACATAGGATTTTATCGGATTGTTAGACTTAATATTGAATTAAATCATTTGGAGATCTCCTAGGCTGATCATACTACAGCGATGTCTATTCTTTTTACGGTACTGAATGATACTTGAAGTGTTCTTCAGATAACCAAGCAAACTTCCACATTCCAGCGCTTAATTCGTTACATATACAAACCACTATGCATGCTCTCACATTCACGTCCATATTCACACTAAACATGCAAATAGTGTTGCCTCAGAACAAATGTCTCTTGGAGGCTACTGTCATCTAGAAGAATATATCGGCAGAACAGCATACTCAGGACGATAAGTTACTTAGTGGAATTATAGCTCATAGGTAACTGCTACTGAAGAAAAAGCCTAGGTAGTTTTTGTCCATGTACACCTTGTACAGGTCAGTCTCTGTTCTGTTAGCAGCCAACATAGAAGCTACTTCAAAACAAATTAAAAATCTCTTTTCTTGTATATAGTCGTCTTTATTCTTTGACTGTTTTGACTCACAGACCTGCATTTTTTTAGACCTTAAAAAACAGCTAGTTTCGTAGAGCTTTTCAAGCTCTATCGAATGGTATATGAGAGTACTTTGGACATCGTTTCTATTCTACAGAATTCAAGTAAACAAATGTGCTTCATTTGTAAAATGAGAAATATTATATTTTTGTACGGGCAATGGACAGTCTCTATTTTACCTGGTTACAATTAAAATTGTATTATAAATGATTCAGTATATAAGGAAAATGTAGCATGGCAAAAGGTTTATCAAAAAATCGTTGATTTAATGTCAATTTTTAATTTTCTTTCTTCAAAACGTTCGTCATAATATTATACAGTGATTTTGGTCAACTAATGACTGAGGATGTGTGGTCAATGCAATACTCAAACGACAATCAAAATCTTATCAAAACACATTGAATTTAGCATCAAAATTAGGGGTGAGAAAGTTATTGTTATTTTTTTGTTACTAATAACAATAACATTAACGTTTTTTTTCAAAAAAATCAATGGAATAAGTCTACGCGTAGTTCGCACGAACATCAAAGGAGCACTTTATTAATAAAGTATCTTTTCATACTATTTGATATAAGAACTTCTCGTAAATATTTTGAGAAACAGTAACATAACATAATTTGTTATTGTTATTGTTATTGTTATTGTTATATAGCAATAACAATAACAAAATATATTATGTTATCGTTTCTCAAAATCTTGCCGATAAACTCTTATATCAAATAGTATGAAAAGATACTGTGTGAACAAAGGGATCCTTTGATGTTCGTACAAACTATGCTTAAACTTGTTTCATTGATTTGTTTTGAATCAAAAAGCTAATGTTATTGTTATTGATAACAAAAAAATAACAATAACTTTCTCACCCGTAATCAAAATGATGAGGACACATTTCTCCATTGATTCGTATATAATTCAATAATATTAATAATCGGAATTAAAAGGAGCCATTTCCAGTCTTAAAATATGAATGTAAAGGTAGAGTTTTCTTGTTAGTACTATTACTTAGGGAAGAAAAATCTTCTGAATACTGATGGACTAGAAGGGCATTAAAAAGATACTGCAATATCAAAAGACTAACGTTTGCTTCTTGTATTAGTACAAAAAATTTAGCAAGGACGAGTATATTACGTTGGTAATTGTATCGGCGTTGTTTAATAAAGAAAATGGAGATATTTTTTTTGCTTATGTACATGTCGAAAAAATATTTGGCTTGCGTGCATTCAAGCATATACGTAGGATAACGCATGATCATATATCACTGAGACACTGTTTTTTTTCATCAAAATATTCTTAATCTTTTACTTGTTCTATCACTTATTGATCATATAGCTTCAATGATCAAGAGAAAGAGAGCTAATCAATGGTTAGAAAAATATGCATTATATCATAACCTTTATTTTTCTTTCTGTCATTGCACAGAATAGATAAAATATACATGCTTCACAAGCAATAGTGTTTTGCTTCATACAATCAATCCTATTAAAATCGAGCTCAAAGGTACCTTCTGTCTATGACAGAAGACGTTCGTTTTCACTGCTACTTGTGGAAGTATTTTCTGTCCATAGCCATGTTCTTAGCGAAGGATTGACATTTGGATGATAAATAGATAGAATGCCCATAATCCTAAAAAATACGAACAAAAAGATATTTCTGGTGCACGATTGGCTGTTTTATTATCTTTTTTTTCTATACTAAAATTATTGATTCCATAGAATTAAAACATAATAATACGACGACGGAGACAGCGTCAAAAATGGAATTGAAAAGAAACAAGAAGAAAATAAAAGATTCATACACCGAATACGATGACACAATATGTATCGATTGATGCAAAAATAGAAATATTGAAGATAGAGTGAAACAAATAAATAAATAGCTAATGCATAAAAAAATTATTCATCTGCTAACAAAATTCCATTTGAACTTCATAACTCGAAAAATGTTTTAAGGCATTATACCTCTCTTATAATAAGAGAAACTTTCATAATATGCGCGCCATGTTTTTTTTGAGAGAACAAATTGTTGTATATATTTGGACAATAGACAAATGTAATGCAACAATTAAAATCATGTTAAATAAAGCTTTTTATGCTTAACATTTAGATTGAAATGCGTCAAATTCATTCTTCAGTTGATGTCAAAAACAGATCATCAACAAATATGAATAATGAAGTTATTATCGTTTTGACAGAGTAATTATATTAATCTTGCACACTCCTGTTTATTTATAGCGTTGTTTATGTTGTTATATTAATAGGATATGAAAACTAAACTATTATTTATATGCAAATCTACTGTGTGATTTATTCTATTTAAATGATGTAGTAAAATGTACGAGAGTCATTAAATTTAAAAATCAAAGAGCTTTGTATCTGATCATAATCTGAATTTGTTTCATGGCAAAAATTATATATTATATATCTAACGTCATGATCAACAAAATGAATTGAATTTCTCAAGTAGTTTTAAGAAATATGTTGTAATAAATACAACAATTTTCTCCAAATCGAAATTGATTTTCCATTTTTTAGAGAATGAATTTTTTTTTTTGAAAATCAAATTGAATTTCTGGAATTTAGCAAAATTAAGTCTTTTTTAAATATTTAAAATTTGGGTGTGGATGACGAGAAGATCCACACCCACACACAAACTTTTTTTTTTTCATATGACCCTCCCTTCAGTCGAGGGAATAGTATATACAAGAAAGATAGACTAGAACGTTTGTTTTTTATGAATACCGTCAGAAAAACCTAATGATCAATGAATATTACTACTGCGTAGGAAACATAGAATAAAACAGGTGCAAAATGCCAATGTTCACATATTCAATTTGATAATCACATATTATACTTTTGTTCTTTATAAGTTTATTAGTCGAAGCACATTTTTATCTTATTTGACTCATTCATGATTTGTTCTTTTATCGAACCTCATTATTCAATACAGTACAAGTTGATGATCAGTTGCGTAAACCTTAAATTAAAACATAAAGACTAAAAAAAAGTTCATTCAATATCATACAAATGTTACGTAGTCAAATATTGATTTCTAGTACTCAAGAATTAAGAAATAGTGTCGTTCAAAAACATATCGATTGTTCAAAGCAACAAAAAAAATATTGGACTTCCTTATCTTTGGTTGTCACACATGATTTTTTTTAAGGTAAAACAAAATTTTGCTATGGCCAAAAACTTTACGTTGAAATTTCGTACTTAGATTTTTTTCCATAAATATGCTGTCAGAGATTTTTGAAAATTAACCAGTCTCGTTAGAGCGCACTTTAGATAAAATGCCAGTTCGATTAGTGAATCATACTGGAGAATGTTTCCTGGTTAGTAATGAAATTTAGCAGTACTGTTCATAGAGACGGAAAATAAGACTTGAATTTGATTTTTTTCACTAAGAGATATCTGTTCTCTTTCTCGTAGAGAAGAGTCTTGCAAACATAAATTGCCTGATTGATTGCTTGCTTGCTTGTGTGTCCGCACTTCACTGATTGGTCGAATAACGATCTCGACACAAAAAGAGTTCTTTCAAATAAAACTCAACCAAAGGTAATCGAGATCGAGGAACTCGAATCTGAGATCAGTTTTTTGAAATTTTTTTTTCTGAATCATTTTTTTACACAAAGGATTACTTTTTTACGAAAAAAAATCTTTTTTATAAGGGTTGGCCGAAGGGTAATCGGGGTCGGGAAATCCGAACATGAGGTTAGTTTTTTGAAAGGGTGTGGGTGTGTGTGTGCGGGTGTGGTTGGTAGTTGAAGTAAAGTGAGGGCACACCCACAAAATCACGATATCTACTCACAGTAAGAATTTCAATTCAATTGCATGTATTCTTGATGAGATATAGATGTCACAAAAAAATCACAAAAGAAATGCACTTTTTTGACGATAGAACCCTCAGAAAAATTTCAATATCTCGAGAACGGAACAATATTTTTTCAAGCGGCTTGCGTCGAAATTCTGAAAACTCTTACCCTAAAACATATCTTAAATTGAGCAAAATTGGATGACCTCGATTGAGCAGTTTTTGTGGAAATCGGTCGTGGCTTATGTGGACTGACTCATAAAGTAAACAGTGTTATTTGGTGCTAACACTTGTCCAGGCAAATTTCAAGATCCCAAAGTTTTGATTTCATATCTAAGTAGTACCAGGTCAACAGTCTTTGAGAAAAAAAATCAGCAAATTCTATCACACTGATCTGGAAAAAGCCTATCATGAAGATAGGCTATTTTTGATCCTAATATATAGGGAAACCAGGGGTGATCTCAAAGAATTCAGTCATACTTTTTGAAGACATGGACGTTATTGAATATGATGATTGTATTCCCCATCTCAAAATGTATATCTGGTCAAAATTTCAGAACTCTATCACGTACTAGTGACGAGATATCGTCAAAATAGCTCACACAGAAAATTGATCAAAAATTTCTCAAATTAACTAAAGTCTATTTTGGGTGCTATTAGTCGGATAAGCGTATCTCAGCCAAAGTTCAACCTTTAAGTCTAAAAATTTGGTTATATACCTAAAAAAAGTTGCTCTACAAAATGGAATAACTTTCATCAAAATCTGAGTCTATCGATTGAGCAGCTATATTGGGATTCGGTCGTCTCTCTCGTGAGGTAACTCGTATGGCTATCCCCATAGGATAGCTCTTGAGAACTATGAGTACCTCCATAGGGTAGTCGTCGAGGACCTATGGGTATCCCAATATAGTAGCCCTTGGCGCCTTCCCCTTATAGCCTTATTTGATCTTTGATCTGGCACAGAGAAACACACACACACTGAACATTATACATATAGATAGAACAAACGAGACTTTATTCAGAAAAAAAAATCCATAACACAATTTATTTATCTTATGTTTGTGTTAACATAATATTTGTTTCGCGTTGCATCATCATAGCTTCCATAAGAAGTCGATCTGCTTGTAAACTAGTTGTCCATTGCTTTTCTATGAAAAATTTTAAACTTGTACAATATGGAACTTGACAATTTTGATTCATGCAAATTTTAGCATGGTACCAATAAAGAAAAATAACTTGTTTGCATATATTACATTGACGATTTTTTTCTTTACAATCTTTTGTATGTTGTATAACAT
>CAJNOL010001051.1:48598-83608 GCA_905250125.1 Rotaria sordida | reverse complement strand
TGCCTAAAAATAAAAGTTTTTAAATTTTTTTCTTTTTTTTTTTTTTTTAAATTTATATTTACTTCATAAGCAGCACCCAAATCTTGAAAACGTTCTTGTGCTTTTGGATCATTGTTATTCTTATCAGGATGTAATTCTTTGGCTAATTTTCTATAAGATTTTTTTATTTGATTTAATGTTGCTGTTTTTGGTAGATTTAAAATTTTATAAAAATCTCGACTAGAATATAAAATTTATATAAAAATATTTTTTTATTCCAAAAAAAAAAAAAAAAAGAAATTACGGACCCAGCAGAAATTAATGTCACTATGAAGACTAATAATAATATAAATATATATATAGTCTTCATCTGAAATAATCATATGGAAAATAGAACACCGAATAAGAATATTTTAAATGCTGAATAGACAAATAGGAATGTGTTAATAAGCAACGAGAAACAAAAAAATAATAATATTGTGGTTAAAAAGAAATAAAACAAATAAAAAGAAAAACAAAATAATTAAAATTATAAATTATCATCTTCAATAATTGATTCTCTTGTTTCATTAGTTACCGAACGTTTTTCAAGAGCTTGTAAACGACGATCAAATTCATCCATACGACGCATTATACCTTCTAATTGAGTAACTATTGTATCATATTGTGTATTTGTTAATGTATCTTCTTTTTCAGCTAATGTTGAAGGTTTCTTTGATTGAACAGAAGTTGTTTTCGACTAAACAGACGACCATATATATAAAAGTCATTTGTATTAGAAACAGAAAAACCTTTTCTAAGATTTAGAATACGTGAATACCCTCTAAAAAAACTAAAATACCAAACGTACGTGTGTATTTCAACTACATAATAAAATATGAAGCAACCGATGTACATCTTACTGCATTTGAAAAACAAAAATTTAATAAGTAAATACGAGATAGAATTAAAATTCAACAACCAATATTCTATAGTGTGATAGATATTCTTCTAATACGTCGTTCATGTTCTCGGTTCAATACTTTTATAAAATCTAATTCTTCAATAAATTTATCCACATACTACAAAAATGTTATCATAAAATGTCCTGCAGTCGAGTCGGATTCTCGACAATGAATGAAATCTTGATGTTTCAAAATAAATATAATATACCTGTACTTTAGGTTGACCGTTATTAGTATTATCAATAGGAGATTTTTCTAATGATGATTTTGGACTTAAATTTTGTTTATCAAAGGCAACTTCTTGTTTTGGTGGAATGAGCTGATTATTATTATTAACATTTAATGGTGTTTTTGGACCCGAATGAAGATCACGAATGGATATCTTAAATATGATATTATAAAATAATAAAACAATTTATTTATTTATTTTTTTTGTTTAACTTTTACCAATTTCGGATCAGCATCTACTCCATTAATCCATTCATCAGCAGTTATAGCATGTTCGTCACCAGCTGAATCTGGATAGAGATCATCTTGAAAAAGTTCAGACTAGACAAAAGAAAAAATTTATTCTATAAAAACAAAACAAAAAATCATCATCATCATTAACAATTTACTTTTCGAGGTACAGTAAAACTAATGACTTCACAAACACCACTATTAAGTAATTTATAAAAACTAAATAAAAAAAAAAAAAAAAACATTTTCTAAATCAATTAATAACTTCATATTATACCGAGCTATTTCGCATGCAGCGATATTTAATCCACGTTTTGGCATATTACCTATACCACGTTGGGGATCTGATGATAAATATGTACTAAGGTAATGAATATAAGGTGTTTCTGGTGTATATTCAAAATATCGAATCGCTGAATCACCCTGAAAATAAACAAAGAATTCAAACAAGTTAAACTTTCTCAACCTAATTTATCATAACGAAAGTTCTAACAATGAATCATGACAGTCATTTTATTTTCTTTATATATAAAATTTCAATAATTACCTTTCCACATAGAAAAATCATACCAGTATCTTCATCATAAAATGGAAATAAAATTCCATTCGATGAATCAAGTTCTACCATTGTTAAAGGAGCACTCAAATTATTCTACAAAAAAAAAAAAAAAACTATCCTTTGTTTATAATAGAAAAATCATTTCTAAATAAACCTCATCCCAAACAGCATATTGTCGTTCAGCCATTTTTGAAAAACCTGTAGAAAATATTCGTCCATCACGTAAATAAATAGCTCTTGCAGGTTTTCCACCTTGATGTCCTGCACCTGACTATAACAAAAAATAAAATAAAATAAAAAAACTAAACTTTTTTTTTTTATCTTCTTCTCATTTGAATTTTACTTGAATAATTTCACCTGTACGTGGATTAATAACACGAAACATTTTATCTTTACATGAGGTAACAATACGTGAACCATTATAATTCCATGCAACACTTAAAATAGCTTCTGTATGACAATCAACTGTTGATAATATTGCTGATTTACTAACATTCCAAATAAAAATTTTCATATCACTACCTAAAACAAACAAAAAAAAATTTGTTTTTTTATCAGCAAACAGAAAAAAAATAACATATTTCTATTTTTACCAGAACTAAGTAATACATTAAGTGCACTTGGATGCCAAACTACTTGTACAACACGTCGTTGATGTGCAATAAGATCAACAGTTGATTCTGTTAATGTTGTTGTTATACCACCATCAGGTATTTGCCAAATTTTAACCGTACAATCATCTGAACCACTTGCAATAATATTATCATTATGTGGACACCATGCTATATCAAGTACTGCTGCTTTATGACCACTAACAAGTGGTACATTACGATCAACACGTCCAACATTTTCAAGTGGTAAAACAAGAAATGAACCACCACCAGCTGATTCCGTTATAATAGCAAGAAATTTTGGATTGACACAACAAAATGTTGAATCCGATGCATGTTTTGTTACACGAATACCTTCATAACAATCAGCTTTTTTAGATGCTTGTCCAAAGACATGACTAAAATGAATCAAAACAAAAAATAAATTTAATATTTTTATAATAGAAATTTTGCTAACCGAAATTTGCTATTACGAACAACTCGAGACATGAAGATTGATAATAATATTATATGTTGTAAAAGAACAACGCATACAACCTAAAATAATAAATATAAAATTATCATCTCGAATGTCGTTGTATATATTTCTGTTCTTCTATGCTCTCTGTGGTATCACTATGCGCAGGTGAATTTTAATGAAGATAAATAAAGATTTGTTCTTTTTTTTCTTTTTACCATATATGGATATACACTCAGCAAACTATTATCATAATATTTTTTTCAAAAAAAAAACATATGTAACGAAAAATAATCATAGAACGTCGATAAATCACTATATGAATAACAGACAATATTTTATGGCATTCGTAGGTGAAGAATATGTATTACTAATACAGTCTTTACGTATAAGGAATAAAAAAAAAAAAGAAAAAAGAAACTTTAGTAATTTTTCTCATGTTCTATGTATGATTTAAAAGTATGTAAAACACATTTGTGATCAAAAACAAAAATATACTTTTGATCACAACAAAGAAAAAAAATTGATGAGAACGCACGAAAAAAAAAAAAAAAAAAGTATGAATAGATTCGACCTTGTTCGTCCTATCTCTATCTTTTTTTTTTTTTTTTTTTTATTCATTCTTACCTTAATAATTGCACTAGTTTCTGATAAGAAACAGCATTATATAAATTTTTCTTATATGACATGTTGATTGTATAGAATTTCATTTGTTTTTTGATTTATAAAATAGAAATACATTATAATTTTAGTAATTTTTTTTTATTCAAAATAAAAAATATATTTATTTGATTAATTTTAACTAGACTAATGTTCATAAAACGTTGTGCTTTTTCATTGGTTATTCAATACTCCCATCTATCAAATGTTTTTTTTATTTATTTTCAATAAAAAACAAAAAAAAAATTTCATTTGAAATAAAATGAAACAATTAAATTTAGCCTTTTTTTTTGTTTTTATAATGAAAAATTTTTTTCGAGAAAATTTCAATGGTTATTTTTGATTAACCAATAAAAATCAAATGACATAAGTTAGTTTTGTTGTTTTATTTGAAGATACTTTTTCCCTTTTTTTTGCAAAAACAAAATGCGTTCATCAACAATTTTAATCTATTTTTTATTGTGTTATGTATGTTCAATAGTTAAAACTATAAAAGATGAAGATTTTTCTGAATTTGATGATTTTGATCAAGATGAATTTGTTATAGGTATGTGTTTTATAAATTTATTTAAAATATGTTTCTTCTTTTCGTATTATTATTATTTTAGAAACTCCATCATCAACCAGTGCACCTCCTCCTTCATCATCATCGAAAACACAATCAAATAAACTAGAATCAACAAACGATGAAAATATACCTCAATCGAAATTAACCGAAACACAAGATGACGAAGTGTCTATTGATGATGATGATGATGCTATGTTTGATGAAGAAGAATTTGAAACAGTAATAATTTCAAAATCATTCTTTTTTTTGTACATAGAATAATACTTAACTTTGATAGATTAATAGCTGTGGCTTTCACCATTCGAAAGAGAAGATAAAGACTTCTGAGTCGATTTTTCTATTAATTTCTTAAGAAAACATCTTAGAAAAAGCTACAATGTATGATTCAATGCGTTTTCATTTCCTCTTTCGAACGATGGAAATTGCAGCTAAAAGTTACTCACAATCAAACACTGCCCGATTACCTTTGAACCACTCTGTATAGAAAATTCTTTTGCTGTATAAAATAAGTATAGAGTGTAATCAAATACACTGCTCAGAAATTGTTCAATTGTTACAAAAAGTTTAGTATTGAGACTTCTATGATTCATTCTACTCGAATAAATTTATTGCATAAGCGATTACAAAAATTGAACTGAGTTAAACTTGTACTCATGATTTGCAACTGTGGGTAACGATAGCGTATTATGACTAACAGTCTTTTATGCAGCATGGAGACTGAGAAACCCTTCGGATAATCAAAGAGTTTTTAATCGCTCCTTCCAAAGAAACAAATCTGAATAAAACACTGACGATTAATCGAACTCCTTACGCATAGATTTTTTTATTTAAAGAAATTTGTCTTTATTTTAATACATGACAAAATGATCACATTTTTCGATTTATTCAGCATCAATTAGAATTATCAATCTGAGGAGGATCACTATAATTAGACAAAAAAAAAATTTACTGATTGTGTAGGCTTGGAGTATCGCATGGAAATAATTAAGTAATTAGGATAAGATTTTTGAACCAAAAACTTTCGATGATCTTTTTTTTTTCAAAATATTGTCTCCCAAAAATAGAACTCATCGGGTCCAAAAACTCTTGGGCTCGGCCCAGATCGATTAAAATTATTGGATTCACACCTAATTGATTGATCTTTTGTCGGTAGAGCCCATCGGATTCAAGAATTTCTGGATTCGGACCATGTCGAAACAAAGTTTTCAGGCTCGGATCCAGGTAGGACCTGATGGACTTTACCCAAAAATGGCTATTTAATAAAACGACTCTTATTAATTCTTGCAGATTGGTTACACGTGTGTATATGCTAATCAAAGCAGTGTTTGTAGTCTAAAGAAGAATTAATTTCGAGAAACTTTTCAAACATTTTATATGCTAATATATTGAGACATTCTTTATTAAACAAAAAAAAATATAGAAAAAAAAAACGATTTCTTATTATATTTCAATATTAATCTTAAATTTTTTTTTAGTCTGATTTATTTTCATCATCAACTTCATCACCTGATTTTAAAATAACTGAAGTTCCAGCTAATTTAACTGGTAATCGTTGGGAAGCTTATTATTGTGAAGCAATAATGATGATTGCTCTTCTTGGTTATTTAATTCATTTTCTTATTGGTCGTACAAAAAATTCTCAACTTGCTACAATTATTTATAATTCACAACGTGATTTACTTGAAAGAAATTTTGCTCTTGTTGGTGATAATGGTCAAACAAGAAATACTCAATCATCAGATGAACAAATAAATACAATGCATAAAGAATCAGAAAATTTATATATATTATGGTGTAGTGGTCGAATATCAATGGATAGTATGCTTATTGAATTACGTTTTATAAAACGTCAATGTTTATTTAATTCATTGGCTGCATTAATTAAATCAATAAATGATACAATTGTTTATACAATTGATTATGGTAAAGATGATATGGATACATTTGTATTTTGTTTAGCAAGAAAACGTTGTGCAGCTAAACTTCATCGTGATATGAATGATCTTAGTCAATTTTGTGCCGAAAGAAAAAATGCTGATAAAAAAGGTTTAAGTAGTAATTATCAACTATTAAGTGAACTTGGTGAAGTATCAAGCGCAATAATTGATACAAGAGTAGCAGAATTTATGGACAAGTATGAAATTGAAAATTTTTCTCATAATCAAATTAATTATAACTTTACAAAATAGACACAAGGTTTTTTTTGAACCCAAAAATTCGAATCTATAGGAAATTTTTTGAAATTTTCGAGTTCGATTATTTGCATATTTTTGGTCTTTTAGAAAAAAGTGATGACCCGGGGGGGCAGGGTAGCACGGAAGCTTTTCCTCTATTCCCCTTTAGGGGTAAGTCAAATGTCAAAAAAGGATAAAATCGTAGGACCGGGCGACCCGGCCTGGCCAGATCGGACTCCACCCGACAAAATATTTGGTTGGGCCGAGACGAGCCACTGGACCTGTTTCACATATACTGGAGTTATAATTCACACATGTTCTTTCACTTGTGAAAAACATATTCAACGGAAAATATGCACTCAAAAAATTTTTGTTTGTTACTTTGCTATTCTACAGGCTACTACTGTTTTTTACTTCGAGTACTAAAGGTAGTGCCATATGTCTACTTAATTGCCAACAAAGCCTATGACATACAGTCAAGATTTTAGTAATTAGCACGCCTTGAGATAGTGAACCTATGTAGTGGTGCTTGCTCGATTTCATTCAATGTTGCAGCTCTAAAGATTTATCGTGGAAAAGATTCAACATTTGTTCTTAAATACACATTATTAATGAGAAAGACAATATTTTAGTTATTTTTAACAAAATTCGAACTAGACATAACTATGACTTGAGTCTTTCGAATGAGAAGTTCGGCGAAAATATGTATGCCAACATATGTCTGAATTATTTCTTCAGTACATATTAACCAACAGAGAGTGGATTGGTGCCTACGATCAAGGTTTATTGTCGTACGCATACACCCAAAATATCAGCTCAATATTATAAAGAATAGTAGTGCTTCATGGAAGATGGAGGTAGCTAAGATTGCATGAAAGTTTATTCATCTAACCATCCCGATATATATTTATTATATCTATAGTCAATAGATTTGAATCTAACTTGCAGTTTAACCATTGAAAAACATAATTTTGTGTAGTGATTGAACTTTATTATTATTATTATTTTTTTGTTAGATTTCCTGATGCAGTTGAATATATTCACATTAGTGATCAATATACCGGTATGAAAGGTCAAAATGGTGATCAACAAACACCATCAACAAGTTCTACAAATACTGGTAGTGCAGCACAACAACAAGATGCACTTAATATAAGTGAACGTTCTGTTCGTCGTGTATTAATTATTGCATTTAATTTAATATCATATAAAGATCGATCACTTCAAGTATCATGTGAAAATTTAAGTAGTGATTATTTACGATTTGTATTATATTTAATTGATCGTGTTAGTTCATTTCGTTTAACATCAAAAGATTCAAAAATGAAAGCAATTAAAAATCGTCAACGTATTGATGAACAATTTTTAAAAAATGTTAATCAACAACGTCAAGAACAAGCACAACAACGACGTGAAGAACAACGTCGTGCTGAAAAAGAAAAAATAATGCAATCTGATGATCCTGAATTACAACGTAAATGGGAAGAAAAAGAACATAAACGTGAAATGAAACGACGACAACCAAAAATGAAACAAATGAAAATTAAAGCTATGTGAAAGAACTAAAAACAAAAAAAAGAAGAAACAAATGAACTTCCGTTATTTGTTGTTTTGTTTTTTTTTTTGCTATATTTTATGATGTGTAAAACAATCATCGAACTTAAATTAACATCTTTACACTTCAAATTTTTTTTTAGATGTCATTTTTAGCTGGTACTCATCGATTTCTTGATCCAAAATGTAATGAGATATTAGATCAATTTTATGAATGTATTGAAAAGAAAAGTCGAGCAGTAGGATCTTGTGATAGTCTATTAGCTCAATTGTATCGATGTAAAAAAGAAGATGTAAGCTTTATAATTCATATTTAAAATAAATCTATTGAATTTTTCATTTATTTCAATGTGAAATACGATCAATATCGAGTGTTGAAGTCTATAGAGTAGAGGAACAAGGAAGTTGATAATCTGTTGAAAATTGCTTTCTCGAGGAATTTGATTTCTTCAATATCAAACTATTATACAAGATGTCCGAAAGTGAGTCCTGGTAGAGTTAGTCATATAGCACTTAGTTGTTCAATGCACAGATCAATTGAAATAGTTACACAACAGGATAATCGAAAACGCGTAGAAAAGAATTTTCAAGTGGTTTCCTATTCCTTAGGAACGAGAACTCTGACATCCCTATTCTACACCCAATATTGTCCACTGAAAATCTATGTTAACGTCAGCTAGGCTACTTCTCATATGGTTCAATAGTAATTTTTGAGCACTTCAATATAATGACCTGAGAGTCTGTCCCTTTTGTAGTAACGAAGTTATAGGAATGCTCCCAAACGTCATAAATAAGTTTGACGTATCGGACTGAAATTTTTGCTAGAAGAGTTTTCCACTAGATGCACTCATTTCTGAAAATATCATCTTAAATGGATCATCCTGAGCGGGAAAATCTATTGTAGATAATTCCAATAATGATGAAGAAAATGTGTAGAATAAAACAATTTTTCTGTGATTAGTAACAGTGGCCACATCATGTTTCACATTTTTAATTCTGTAGGGATTGTGCTAAAAGTTTTTCATAATAATGTTGGGTTTATTCTATCGGATCTTTTGTTTTTAGCTTGAAACTCATCGACAATTGAACAAAACTGACACTGAACGAAAACAACGTGAACGAATAATAGCACGTGATCCAATTATTCAAAAGAAACTTGAAATTCTTAAAAGATTACAAGAAAAACAAAAAAATGAATCAACATCTTCATCATCATAGATTTGTTTTACGTAGTAAAACTAATTCAGTGTAACTTATGAACATCCTGAACATTTAGTATAATTTTTTTTTTTTTTTTGTTAAAATAAATTTTCTTCAAAACTAATTTTTATATGAATATAATTCACATCAAGATGAAAAATTTCTACAATGATATATTAAATAAATTAGGAAAATTTAAAAATTACATAAGATAGTAAGTGCAAGGATTTTCTCTTCATCTATACCCTACACCGCTCTTATTGGATACATTTCATATATAAATAAACTTTCTATATAAACAATTCAGTCCAATTCTTCAGATCAATCTCTGAGTGATTCCAATTCGATCGGTAAAAATCAAAAATTGTCTACCGAGAGTTCACTGAATCAATCGAATTTTGAATGGTTCTGTGTGCCATGATGTCATATTTTGAATGATGAAAACCATAGATATCTATCTTCTTCCAAAACGACGGTTATTCGAACAGTAGATACACAACCAATATTGTACAGATAATTGTTATATTTTATTTTAAACAAAAATTTAGAATTATGTGTTAGGCATGAATGTTCAATATCCGCTGAAGATATTCTTATTTCAGAGCTCAATTTTGAACATGGAGGAAATAGCAGAGACTTCAATATTGAAGTCTCACAGAGTCTTCTTTAAGCTATAGCTTTTGTGAAACACGATCAACAAAGAGTTTTGAAGTATATGGCAGAAATTTGAACTCCCGAGTCCTTCTCCACTTTGTTCCTCACAGACGTCTTAGCAATGTTAGCCGTTATAATATATGAACTACTTACCAAGCTTTGAAATCGGGCCAAAAATTGCTTGTATCTACTCCCACCCGACTTCTACTCTATTAGAGTCCGGCTAGACTCAATTCAGAATGACACTATTAAAACTATATTTCTTTTACAAAAAGGATTTCTACATGATGTAAATCCACCAATTTATCAAATTCAACTAGCACCATTTTAATTGATTAAAACCAGATTCTTTTTTACGTAGCAAGTTTTTTCTAGAAAAAAAAAGGACTAAAATTCGAACCGAGCTGTTCGTTTCGAGGTCTACTACTTACTCATTGCATTTTGGGAGGATTAAGTAAAATAATACTGAAGAAATACGTCCCAAAATTGATAGAACGAAACAATTACCCTGTGATTAGCAGCAACAACTACATCGTGTTTTATATTTTAATGTCTCAGGCGCATCGCGCTAACAGCTTTTAATATACGCTGAAATCTGCTGCTTTCTCCTTGCTACATCTACACCCTAAACTTAAAAAAAGTTAGATACTCTTATATATCTCATTAATGATTTTTTTTTTTCACACAATAAATTCTGTCTCGATTCCGCTTTGTGAACATATTTCCTCAATTGGTCAAAAAACATGTCGACAATCTAGATGTAGTCCTTTCAATCATGCGTAACTATCTAATAAAATTTTATTTGTCATAATATGTCCCTTTTTTTTTTTTACTAAATATATTATTACAATCGATAATATCAAAAAGAAACTATAGTCATAAACTAAAAAAAAAAAGAACATATTACTTATATATACAAAGAAAAAAATATTAATCGAACATGAAGATATTTCATGTTGTAGAAATAATTCAATAAAAAGCACACACACACAAACAATTAACACGTCCAAGAAGACATCAATTATCACATATAAATCTTGAGCAAAAAAATAGAAATTAGAAAACTAGTGCGTTCTTTTACGCCTGAGATAGTAATAAAAACAAATTTTGAAAAAAATTTTCATGTTAACATTCCACCTTTTGATTTGATGTCATTAGCAATTTTAAGAATTTTTCCTAGACGATCTTTTGAATGAATTTTCTTTGGTAATGATGAAGATGATAATAAACGTTTCTTTTTTGATAATGAAGATTTTAATATAATTGGTGGAAGTTTTTTCGATGTATCTAAATATAATAAATAAAATAAAATCGGATGAAATTAATTAAGATTATAATATTTTTACCTTTAGTAGATTTTTTTAATTCAATTTTAATTTTTTTTGTTAATTTCTAATAAAAATAAAGAATATTAATATTTAATACGGAAAAAATTTTCTTTCTTTATTTTTACTTGATCTATATCAGATGATTTAAAATTGGATTTTTCTATCAAAAAACAAAAAAAGAAAAATTAATTTCATTATATCAAAAACAAAAAAATATTATATTTACTTAATGATGAAATTTTCTGTTTCAAACATTGTTTTTTTTGTTTTATTTCAATATCTTTATCAATAACAGATCTTTTAACAAATGATGTTAGACCATCATCAGTTATATTGAATAGTCTTTCATTATGATCACGACTTTCAATATTATCTGTCGGTGATTTGCCGCATATTGAAAAAATATTTTTGTCATTTGTTGATTCATTGTCATCCATTAATGATCTATACAAAAAAAAACAATTCGAGTACTAGAATTTTTCATCGCACGTATAAAATGTTGCAGGAGTATACGGATGCGGAAGTTTAAGGGGCAGATAACATGAACATACATACCCACATCCATAAATAATATATCAAAAAAAATAAATATTCAAATAATTTGGCATCAACCATATTGCCAAAGAAATGATAAAGGATTTTTCTTTTATATAATACTGACTAGTAATGTCTGGTAATAATAGTTTTTCTCAAACACGAAAACTAAAATCGTAATAGGAATTCTGAAAGCATTATGAAAATCAAGAAAAATCGTTCCCATAAGGTATTAGGTTTTAGTCTCAATTCATGAAAAGAAAAAAATATTTGAAAAGTTAGAATGGGTGCTACTAAATTAAAAGCATAGATTTTTATGCTGGAGTAGGCTAGCTTCTTCTTCCACTTTTTACATCGTGTCTGCGAAAGTCTTAAGAAGATCTTTTCCTCTTTCCGGGATTTCTTCGGAACGTCTCAACGAAAATTATGAAACGTTCAAGGCTGATAGCAAACTAAAAGTTGTCATAGATTCAAAATTCTCAGATGCTTCCTTCAGGGAGATATGGGGATTGCAATGGCCAGAAGTTCTTCTTTCTCCCTATCGTAAACCATATTTTTTTTTCAATGGTATTCATTTTTTGAAGGCTACTAAATTTATTTGACCGAAGTACTCATGCAAAAAAAATTGAGTCCGATCGAACGTACCGTGTAAGAGAAAATGGTTTTTTTTCTCTAATTAAAGTGATCGAAAACTGGCAGTGTTAGAGGTCTGTAACTCATACTCTCAGCATGTTTAGAACTTATCATTAGAAGAATTTTACATACAAAGAATAAGTTTTTCTGCTAGGGATTTAATAAAAGTACGAACTAATAATGACGTGTCCTCATTTTTATATAGTATTTGATAGAGGACCCTTCTAAGCTAAAGCACAAAATTTTGATTTTTACATCTAAAGGGGATCTCTTTAAACTGTTTGCCTAATTTTTGTAGTCAGCTTTGCTCAGTCACTTTCTACCAGAGAAACTTTAGAATGCTCCTACGTCTAAAATCTATCGAAAGTTCTGAATAACAAGATAAAATATTCGACTTACTGAACATGAGCATCTTGAATAAAATGTTGTCGTTCAGTTTGAAGATCTAGATAAATAATATTAAATAGAACAATAAATATAAATTTTCTTTAAGATATTTACCAAGTTTATATGAGATTCTAGATAAATTTCCATGTTTTGAATGCCTATTATCAAATTTTCATATGTATAATTATTTAATTATTAAAATATTATTTCTTACTTTTTCTTTTGTTTAATTGATGATAATATTCGTCCGATTTTTTTCTTTTGTATTGTTTGTAATAAATTTTCATTATTATTTTTCTTTCGATCTTCATTTATTGTTGATTTTATAGTTAATTTAACTTCATGACCAACTAATGCTTCTTTATTTTTATTACTGTCTGAACTAGATGATAAACGACGACATTTAACTTTAATCTTTAACAAAAAAAAAAAATTTATAATAAATTATTTCAATAGGATAATAAAAAAAATAACCTTATTTTCACCGATTTGAACAAATTCTCTTTTATTATCAAGTATAGTATATTCAATTTTATTTGAACTTGTTATAGTAGTTTTTGAAGGTAATTTAGAATAACATAATGAACCACAACGTGTCTAATATATAATAGAATAGTTTTTTTTTTATTAGTTTAATATTCAAAACAAGAAAAAAAAATTATACTTTAGCTTTATCAAGTTCACGTGTAAGATCACGTAAAAGTTTTTCACAATTAATACCTTTCGGTATTATATATCGATTTCGTATTTGATACTAAAATATAAATTTCTATAAATAATTATCAAATATAATAAATTTAATTCTTTACTCGTTTATCATTTGTTAACCATCGATTCATATGATAAATAATTGATTCACATGCTTGTTGTGTTATAGGATTGATTGTAGATGAATTTAAATCATTACATTCTATTTAGTATAAAACAAAAAATATAGAATATAAATAAATAATATATTTAAATTATTACCTCTTAGTTGTTCGTAGAAAATTTTAGCAGCATACCAATGGAATGTTTCAAATAATGGATATTGAAATTTTAGTGGAACTTTAGCAAGACGTTCTAATTCATAGATGCTAGGAAAAAAATGTGTTCAAACACGATGATTATATAGATTATTTTAAATAATGAAATGTTGTTTTGTTTACAAACATCATTTATTCATTATTATCCGTTTCAAAAAAAAAGCAATAGACTCGAGTTGTTTATTGAATAACTCAGCAATGCTGATAGCTATTGAGCTCAAATTTTCGTCATTAAAAAAAGCATGAATGAAAATACAAGTCTATCTGAGAATCAAAATACTTGAAAAGTTTTTCGGGAATTTTTTGGAAAATCATTGTCTGATTCGCTTGATTAGCTGTATTTTCAATTTAGCCATATTGTAGCTCAATGTCTACTTGAAAAACTCGAAAATTTTTAGGTGTCTTCGATCCTTTCATAGATATTTACTGGAAAATGGAATTAGGGAATTTCGATCTGAAAATTTGCGCGTAGATAGGTCTAATAGCCAGTAGAATATCCTAAAAGATTTAGTCAAAAAGAATGTTCATTCTTTGAGATATTAAATTTTCAATTTCACTTGAAAATATGGTTAATCACGCGAATCAAACAGTGATTTTCCAAAAAATTCCCGATAAAACTTTTCAAACATTTTGATTCACAGCTAGACTTGTATGTTCTACGCATGCTCTTTCTAACGGTGAACACCCGAGCTCGATAGCTATCAACGTTGCCGAGTTATTCAATAAACAACTGAGTCCATTCTTTTTTGAAATGGATACTAGCTTCGTAAATCCATTTTTTTCCTATTTTCGGAGATGTGATCTTCCGATCTTGCCTATTGTAGATAAGTTTTCTTTTAAAGTATTCAATCATCATTTATTATTTATAATCAGTAGCTTTAATCTGAAAAACAGTTTAATTTAAAACTTATATTTCATATAGAGCTACCTGTAGTCAATGTCAAATTTGATATTCACTTGTTATCATTCTCTCTGTCACTTTATATCTACTTACCGAAATTGCATATCTATATCCATAGATTGAAGAAAATTACCGCCAAATACAAGTGAATCTATCACTGTATAAACGGCATGAATCCATCTAAGAAATAAATTATACTTATAGTAAATAAATTCAGATCGAGAGAAACATATAAACAAACCCGGCTGGTAAGAAAATAGTATTTCCTTCACGTACATACATTTTATAACAATGTGAAACACAATCACCAAGAAATGTTTCAGATTCATTTGGTGATTTTGACCAATCAGCATATTTTTGTAAATTTTCATCAGTTGGTTCAATTAAATAAAAAATTTTTTCACCCTTTAAATAAAACAAAAATAAATATTCTTCTTTTTTTTTTAATTAGAATAAAAATAAATCTTACTCTCACAATGGAATACCAAACACTTGAACCACCAAAATCAATATGAAAATCTGTATAAGATGATTGTGGACTAATTAAACAATATTTTCCTACTTCTGGACGTTCAAAATTTTCAAAATGATGTGAATTTAAATCTTCATCTTCATCACTTTGATCTGTATCAGTTGTTGATGAAACTGTTCGACGTTTTGTTCTTGATAAAGATGATTGTGATGGCCATGTTCGTTTATTTTTTAGTTGATTTATCTCATTTGTCTCAATATTGTTTTCAAATTTCTCATCTTTTTTCTTATTTGGCCAAATACCAGTAGTAGTCCAAGATAAATCTCGAACTATTTTTGGTACAATAATAAATTCACCCAATCTTAATCAAACAAAATAGATGAAAGACTTTTTCAGATTTTTATTTACAATTTATCTATCTAATCTCATGAATGAATTATATACTTCTTTAAATAACAGATAGCCTTCTCACTGATATACAGGATTTTGGTTCAGTCAATACATAGGATATTTATAATTTGAAGAACAACTAAAAGTCTGTTTTTACGGTCGAAACTGATTAGAAGTTTAATGAAAAGTAACAAAGTTCATACAAGAAGTATAATAAAAAATTTCATGGAATATTCCTTATGGAATTTAATTAAAAATCTCAGTATTCATTTCAACATTAAATAGAAAGAATTATGACGAGGACTCTTTCAACAGGATCACAGTGTTTTGTAATTCCCTCTCGAAGTTTTTGACATAGTGCGAAAAATTAAACCATATAATTTGGATACGTTTAATAGACCTCAAAGGACAAGGCAATGATGAGAGATTCAGAATATGTCGTCCAAGTGAAATTGTTTTCCTATTATGAAAATACAAAAAATTTGATTTATCATTTTAACTTGTACAGAGTAGATCGTAAACAACAATACGATACAGAGTTCGAATATCTCTACTTTGGATTGTTTTTTTTCTTTGTTCGTCATAAATACATATTTTAAATTTCTTATTTCATATATGGATAAAACAATTAAAATAGCTATGGCTCTGAAGTATCATTATTGTGTATCACTAAAGAAATGTAATCGGTTATCAAATAAACCAAATGCATGTGAAACAGAGGTGTCTACAGAGAAGGGCAGGACAATATTTCCATGCCCTGAAAATTCCACATACTAACTTTTGTTTTAAAAATAAGAGCGTTTTGATTTGTCTCAAAAATGCAAAGAATGAGATAAGCAATACAGATGACATTATCAAGTGATATCTAAGACTATTATATTCATATAATGAACGTAAAATCCAATCAAAGTAATACAAAGAAAAAGAAAATCATAACAATGAATATATATATGTTTCTAATTGTTGGTCATCTTCTTTTACTTCAATACGGTGGACACAAACAAAAATTATTCGATCAATATCATCATCTGCTGATTTACATCTCAACATTTCCTGTTTTTTTTCGTTAACACATTCGCAACGGCATGAATATTGTCGTTTCATAATTCGTGAGAAGTTTCATTTCTTTGTCTATGGCAATTGTAGTACTTCAAAACGATTTTTGTCTACCTTTCTCTTATGAATATGAGCTATGAAGATTGCTTAATCAATAGCAGAAGAATCAGCCCCTTCGGTCAAAGTATGACAGAGATTGTCAATTTTTTCTGCAGTAAATGAGCTATTGATCGCCTTACAGTGTGACCCACCGGTGGGCCACATAGTTTCGAATGTGTTAACGGAACTGAGAGTTCTATTTTGTCTTCCTCAATTATTTCTACTGCTGATACAACTTCATCATATACATCTAACCGATTATAACGACTTGTACATAGAGACACACAAAATTTTGTATTTTAAATAATGAATCAACAAAATGAATTTGACTCGTGATTTAAAAAACAGATATTAAAATATGCGTCTTACTCTTCAGAACGTCCTGCCCTGCCCCACATCACAGGGCAGGGCAAGACAGGAAAAAAATTTGGAATACAATTTTTTTCAGGGCAGGACAGGGCAGGTCACGGTAGGGCGAAAAAACCTGCCCTGTAGACACATCTGATTTGAAATGATTTTTACAAGAAAGTTAATCAATCGTAACTCAAAACACTTAATTATACATTGGTATTCTTGAATACGAATTTGAACACTTAAACTAACTACGTAGTTTTCACATTTATCTATCTAACTTCATAAGAGATTACATTTCTAAAAGTAATATTCATTTACGTGCGTCATCCGCAGAGCTTTAAATAGGTCTCTATTACTTACAAGAAAAACATTTCTGTTTTTTACATACCAAAAAAATTATCTTATAGGAAATACCTTTCGAAAATTCCCGCACAGGGTTCTCTCACTTCCGCCTTCTTGACAACTTCGTGATAACTTTAGATAGAAACTTGATTTTAAAATACCAACTATTTACCTTTGTCTAGTACAAAGTAAAATAAAAATAAGCAGATGATGTTTTTCTTTTTATGAGATGAATAAGACTGAAGGAGCAATAGACAGACCGTCTATTATTGTAGGAGTAGGTGAGTGATGGTGAGTTTTATTCTTCGTCCGATCATCATTTCCTACACTACTAGAATGAAAGTACTTTCTGATTCTTTCATCCCTAAAAAATATCGACAATCCTGAATAGTACATAGATTTTCTCTACTTCTGATCTTGATAATCTCATAAAAACATACTTTGTATTCGAAACTTCAAGACTTAAAACATTATAAATTTTATTTCGATCATAACTTTCAAAATATTCAATATAATCAGTAAAACTCATTTTATAAATCACTTGTTTTTCACAATCAATTGCATCAATATATTGATCCTGATCTAGAATAATAAATTATTTTAGATTAAAAAAAAAAAAAAAAATTCTAAATTTTATTTATACCAATAAGTTTATTAATTTCTTCTAATGTTATCATTCGATCTGGTAATGTTAATTCAAGACCATCACGATTTGATATTATTATTGGTTTTGTAAAACCATTTTTAAATAAATATTCATTTGTTAATTGATCACCTTTTATTCGTAGAATTACTGATTCACAACTATGTATATATACATAAAAAACAAAAGATTATTATTTTAAATTAAGAGATGAAATAATAAAATAAAAAAAACTTTTACTCTGAAAATGTTTTTTGTTTTAATTTATTTATAAAAATTTTTGTACCACTTTGTATTGGCTACAAAAAAAAAGAAATTTATAATTGAACTTTTTTTTTTTTTCTTTTTTATTAAATTTACTTTTTGTTCAGCATTTGCATCACTATAATCTCGTCTATGTTGATTTTGTTGTTGTTTAACTAAAAAGAAAAATTGAAAAAATTTTTTGCTTTTTCAATTTTACTTACATATTGAAGGTCCATGTTGTTTTGAACATTCCATACAAAAATATTTTTCAATATCATCTATTAAAATTTCCAAAAAATAAAATAAATAATGAAAAATATTTTTTTTTTTTTTACCAGCTATTCGATCAGGTAATACTACACATCGTCCATGAAACCAACCATTACAACCATCACATTCAATCATAAAATCATCATGATTATCTTGTTCATTTAATTCATCTTCACTTTTTTGACATATACAATAACGTCGTTCATTATTATTTATTTCAGATGAATTTTTTGTTGAAAAAAGTATTTGTTGAGACATTTTCTTATTTATAATTATGAGTTTTAATCAACTAAATATTTAATTATACGATTGATATCTAAAGACAAAAATATTTTGACATTAAGATTCGATTGAGTAAAGAACGAATAAAAATAAGATTTATTGATGAAAGATAGCAGCACATGTGACCTAAATGATAGAACTAGTTAAATTATATAGATGTCACTTAGATTAGGTCAATGAGTTCAGATTTTCATTAATATGTGTTACTGATTATAAATAACAAGAGACCCATGACAAATGATATTTTCATAGTTTATTCTCTAAAGACATTTTTTTTTCAAAAGAAACAACAACAGAGTGTACTACAAGATGCAGCGTAAAAAGCTCTACAATCTATGGTGTATTTTAGTACATTTAAAAAATGACCTTAACCTATATATATAAAGTCATTGCACTACATATCTAATCAATTTTTATCTACGTCATCAAAAGTAATCAGAACATCATACGCTTTCTAACTATATATTAGAAATTCTTTGTTCTGGATTAAAGTTAGTTCATTGAAAACAAATCTTTGATGGTGACAAATATTCAGAATTTTATTTTTTTTACTAACTTACGGTTAGTTAGCTGTAAGCAAATATTTAAATAAGTCGAAAATGTTGTTTGCACTAATGAGAAAACTTCTTCCGCTACCTCCTTGTGATTTCAATGATTTTTTTGTCTATAGGTACTACATAATGTTCTAATTAGAATTCTAAAACGATTTGAATTCCTATTGAAATTTGACTAAATTATCGAATTTTTAATATGTCTATTATCTATAGGTCATAAGTTTTCAGAAAACTCCTATTCTGAAATTTTGATATGAAACAGAAAACTCGACTAGACTAGCTTCCATAAAAAAAAGTTCACAAGATTTGAACACAGACTCTACGAGTAGAGCCCATCCGAGTCTGGATCTGAGTTCAGATATTCTTGGATCCGATGGATTCTATCTATGAGATATCAGACTTTTATGATATAGATCTTTTTTCGAAGATAGTGTACATAACATGCATTTATCTATATGTACAAATTTTTAGATTAAAATTCAAAAATATGAGTTTTCCGAAAATCTAGGGTCCTAGAGGAGACTTTTGAAAAAAAGTCAAATCTCAATAGGAATCGAAATCATTTTAGGGCTTTTATTATAACACTATGAAGTATCTATAGGTAAAAAAATCATTTAAATTGCAAGAGGATCCCTCGTAATCATAATAGGCTTTCTTCTATTATTCATAACTTCTCTGAATGAGATTTTAGTCGAATTTCAGTATTTGGAATGTAATAGATTTCGATCATTTTTAGCAATATCTAAAAAAGAGAAATGAATTGAATATTTTGTAGAACAAACCTCGATCTACAATCTAATGCATAAAAATACTTTCTAATAATTTGGATTGAGATACTTTTTATCAAAATATAAAACTGAACTAAACGAAACATTTTGTAGAGACGTCTATCAAAGGTTTGTTCTTGATGAACTAACTTTAAACCAGAAAAAAATTCTTAATATGTAGTTAGATAGAACATAAAATTCTGGTTCTAGTTGATTACTTTTGATTCTCTCCAGTAACTTATAAGTGGATGCAAAGAAAATTTCATGTATTTTATATACAATCACAAATGGCTGCCAAAGAGTCCTGATCTCAATGTTCTGGATTATTACATGTAAGATGCTATTGTCAATAATATGCAAAGGATAAAGTTAAAAACTATGATTTATTAATTGATTAATTAAGAAAAAAAGAAAATCCATCGTATACTAATAAATGATATTGCTCACACAGAATTATGCTTATTTTGAAAAGAAAAAGGCACACAAAATGTAAATGTGCGACTATTTATTACGGGTTATCCGTTATTGTCAATGTGTGTTTTATTGAATTGAAGCAACTGTTACGTGTTATTTCATATTGCCAACGATAACCTAGTATTATTAGTTAGCAATTCGGAAGGAAGACGCCGTTTGTGAATGTAAATTTACGATTTGATGAACTAAAAATTGACTAATAACGAGTGTGCCGAAAGTTTTAGACATAATATTTCTTCATTTTTTGGTTGGATTAAAAGGGTTAGCAGAAAATATTAAACAATTAATTAGAATCGCAATTTTCTATTCTTTTCAAATTTATGTTTAGAGATTTTTTTCGAAAATCATAGATTAGGATTTATATGAAAGAAGCGTCTAGAATAAATGTAATATAAATTCTAAAAATATCAATAGAAAGAGCAAATATTTTTCTATAAAAAGCATACTTTGATCATGAGTTTGTTGTTGTAAGGCGTCTATCAATAATGAGAGTTTTACAAAGCGATACAATGATTTAGTTCCAGTTCCTTGATTTTCAATGCATATGCTGATTAGAAAAAAATTCAAAAAGCGAATGGGATTAAACGAAATCAACTTCTTTACAAAAGTAACGAGAAAAATTATTGAACAACAGTATGAAATCAATTTCCAACATGATATGATCACATCCACCGTTTCAGGATTAATTAGTGATATCGTCTTCGTCTAAACTTTAGTTTCAGGCTTTTGATTCTAGTCAAGTGTTTAATACTTGCTGCTAACCATCTTAATCGATCGAAAAATGAAGAAATATTTCGTCTACAGATTATCGATGTACCCATCAAAACCTCAAACAACTAATGGGATAATAGTTTAAATCTGCATTGTTTTCTTTGAATTAACATACTTGAATCCTAATCTGTTATGCATTAACTAACAAACCTTTTAAAGTGAAATACTACCTGATAAACATTAATTTATGATCATTGAGTACTCACTGAAAATATATGCATTGATGTGAAATTTGTTTTTTTTTGTGTTATATATTAAAGTACATACTCAAGCAGACGCTTGTTAATAAAACTATCGTTTCTGACATGAATGAAATTTGTCATGCAAGATTTATGTACTCTTTAGACTTCTATTAACTATGTCGAATGAAATAACTATAAGATTCTATCAAGTAGAAATTCTTATTTTTTCTTTCTTTGTATGTCAACATATAATTATTTCTGAATAATTGACTTAATTATATGAAAAGAAAAAGTACAGTAATACTATACACATTTTTTAGTCTCGTTTATTGTATTTGTTTGAACTTTTCTATTTAATTATAAATATCTAATTTATAAAATTGAATTTAACATATATTTTCTAGATTTTATTTCTGTATTTTCATCGAAAAATCATTATTTCTTTTTCAATAACACTTGTTCGTTGTATAAATATTTCTACAATAAAATTTGCCTAAAAGAACAAATTTTATGGTTATTTACTACCATAAACTTATTTGTTGCTTTTTACTTTTACTGTATTTATCAATTAGATAATGGATAATTAATTTCAATTCTACAATAATTTTCTCTCCATGTTTGATTATTGGATTTTTGTCTTGAAGATAACAATTTTTCAAATTAGTAGTATAAGTTTCATCATGTACTATATTCAAAATTTTGAATTTTATACGGAAATTCATTATCTTCTTATCAAGTCATATTTGTAGATGAAAAAAGAATCCTAGTGAATGTTGTGAGTTCAGAGTACTCTATTACCTGTATGTCACAAGAATCTTTGCATACTTCAGTACTTTAGAGTATATTATGATTTTTAAAAGCACTTCACTACAAAATACTTCTAAGTACCCAGGATAATTTGTAGTCTTAAAGTATCTTGAAGGAGCATAGAAAGTGGATGAGTGTGGAAGCCGGCGAGGATACTCAGAAGATCTTCACTCACACCGACCTCAGCGATGAATTGCCCGGTTACCATGTTTCAAAATGTTCAATCTATGAACGCACTGAAAAATTTTTCATAGAATATTATAGAAACTGGATAGGCCTCCGGTAAGCACTCATGTACTGGGACAATTCTCAGTAGGGTACCCAACTAACATCCTATGACATACCGGCAACAGGATACCTGAAAAGACAGTCTACTAACAACCGATCCAATGCACGAATACTTTGAACTTAACCTTGACTCATCAAAAAGCTGAGTATATGTGATTGTATTGATATACTAGAAAATCCTACACAGGCATTTATTCATCTACAAAATGGCCTATTATTCATATCGAAAAGAATCTTTTGCTGACTACAGTACACTGAAAAAGTATTATAGCAAATTTACTATATTCCTCATATTTGCATAAGTAATACTATGGCACTTGTTTCTTGTAATGTATTTCTTTAAATATTGAATTTCTTTAAATATTAAATTTCTTTAATAATTACATATTTTACTTTCATATCAGCAATATAGAGGACAAAACAAGAGAAGAACTCTAATAATGGCTACCATTTGACGTTTTTCTTTTTTCTTTTTTTCTTTCGTTCTCTATTGACTCTACTCACACCTACACATAATTTTACTTGTGCATAAAAAAAACATGACGTAAGATATTGCACATGAAAAGTCTATTTAGATGAAATCTCATATTTAGAAATAGATATAAATATTTCGATTTTAATAGAATTATTCTACATATATCTACTAATATAAATAATCAAAAATAAATTTTATTTAATAAATATTCTACATATAAATATTAATATATTCTTTATTTTTAATGTGTTCTAGGTAAACACAATCTACCTATATATATATTCATTCATTCCTCTCATTTCACACACACACACACACACACATTTACTTACACGAGCATATAGACAGTAAAGAGAGAACCAATGTCTCCTAAGAAAAGTAAAACCACAAAACCAGCATTAAAAAAAGCGGGAACGATGGTGACTACTGCAGCTGTAAGACAAAAAAAAATTGTTTTTTTTTTTTACTTTAAAACTATATCTCGTATTTAATATTATTATCTAGACTGGTCAAGAATATTTACAACGAACATGGGGTAAAAGTCGATTAAATGCAGTTAATGCTTTATATGCTACACGTAATGATCCAAAAACAACTTCAACAATATCACAAACTAAACCAAACTTATCAAAAACACGAACAATGCAAAATACAACAAAAGTATGTTTATAAAATATATTTTATTTAATTAAATTAATTTAAAAAAAATATAAAAACAAAAAAGGAAGCAAAAGAATTACTTGGTCAACAAGTACTTGCTGATACACGTGCCGAAACTAAACGTCGTCAAGCAGCTCTAATGGCTAAGAAAACACTTGAAAAAGCCAAGAAAACACTTGAAAAAGCCAAGAAATCAAAACCTGGACGTAAACCAACTTTAAAACGACTTGGTACAATGGCTAAAACAGCAAATGTATATTTTCATTTTTCTTATTTAAGTTTTTTTTAATTTGATTTATTTTTTTTGTTTTTCTTACAGGAAGGCAAAGCATATATAAAACGAACGGGAAAGAAAACAACTGAACAAAAACGTAGAAGTAGTCGAACTAAAAAATCTACAAAATAAATAATGATTTACATGACATTTAAGAACTTATTTATTATTTTGTGTGATTTTTATCCGTAAACTTACTTTGACATTTTTATTTCAAAATGTGTTTTTGACTTTAGTATACAGACAATTTTTGTTTTGTTCAACAACACATATTTCGTGTTGATTTCTTTTTTTTTTTTGTAAATCGTGATTCATTATTAATGTGTATAGATTGTAAACGCTTTCATATATTATATGTGTAAAGAAAATGTTACACTTCATTATCGATTACTTATAATTTGTCCAAATTTTTCTGGACGTAAGAGATTATTATCAAATTTTCCTTGTCGAACATTTCTTGTTCTTTATACATACATTTTGTGATTCAAGTGAGCGGTATTTCTTCTGTTCTTATCTAATTGTTCAATGAAAACATCATAAGTATAATATATATTTTTCCTTTTTTGTCAAAACAGTTTTCAACATCAAAGAAAAACAGGATACGCTTTTATTTTTATTCTTATATGATTCATATAGGTATCAATTTATATTTATAATAAGAAGGCTAAATGTGTGAAAGAGTAATTCAATTACACAATTATTTTTTTCATGTCCTTCACAATTTCTATATTCGGTAAAGAATATAATCACGAAGTATGAAAGGAGTGTACAAATATATATATACATATATATGTTTTAACGTCGGGTGAATAAAATAATATGACATAAAAGGAGATCGAAGTATAGCGTAGCTTCTATGAACATGATTGACTTTTCAAATGAAGAAGAAGGAGAATAGTGAGGATGCGGATGAATACAAAACACAGAGCCACGTCCTAATTGACTTTCTATTTACCTTTGTTTTTATTTAGTTTATTATCAAAGGTTTAAAGTTTTTCATTCATACTGTCTAGCCTAGGTTTTATTATTAGAGAATTTCATCCGAAAGTCAATCAAAATTTAACATACATGTACAATCGCAAGTATTATCTATTTACACACTAATGTAAAATATATCGTACGTTTTGTACTTTACATATTTTATAATAAATCAAATCTCTTTATTCTTTCTTAAAAAATGTGTTTTCAGAAACAGATTTTGATATTAGATAACATTTTCTATAGAGGAAATTTCAATAATCTATTCGAGAATTTCTTTACTAATAATGAACTGGTCACTGCGCTAAAGATCGTTGCGTAAAAGTCTTCTTGGGCTTCTATTTTAATATTTAGTCTTTTTCTTGTACTAAAACAAAACTGAAAATAATAGTGTTTAAAGACACTCTCCGCCTAAAAAAAAGTCAATTGTCGTGAAAAACATTATAATTGAGGTGAACACATGAGAAGATAGCTCGAGACCGGATCTTTCATAGATGACATGGTTTTTTATTTGTTACCTCGTTTTTTCCAAAAGTGTCCGTCATTTTCTGTGTGAAAAATATGGTTTTTCAGATAAAATGGAAAATCTTTTTCGCTTTCTCTCCGTTTGTGTTCTTTTGATCGAGCATCCCAGAATTCTCGAAAGAGCTTCACTGTAGCGAGTGGCTTTTTTTATTGTTTGAAAGACCATGTCAAGATACAGAGCATGAGAGACCTCGTTTTTTGTTGAATTAAGCTTTGTTACTATTATATAAAAGAGTACTTTTATAATTAGAACGTCATTTTTTGAGAGTTTTTTTGGAACATTGAATTTTTCATTTCTGTTCTCTCCTTAAAAAGTAAGAATTTTAAAATATAGGTCTCTATCATGTCCTGCATCCTGACATGCTTTTTTGAGCAGAAAAAAATTAAGGGTGCTTCCTTAGAAAATCAAATTTTTCAAAAGACTATCGCAATTGAGTTTTTATCACAGGAAGATGCAGCGAAGCTTCCTCTTTCAGAATATATAGATGGCTGTTTGGAAAATGACCAGATTTTCAAAGACTTATCATATGAAACTTTGACTTTACTGCAATATTTTCGGGAAAATTTTTGTCGTCTTTTTAAGTTTTTAGTTTTGGAAAAACTGCATTGCCACTTGCATTATCATTGAATAGAACATTTTTATATTGACTAGCACGTTAGATGGCGTTAGCTACCTTCATTTATTACATACTTTAAAATGTTCCACTGGAATATATTAAAAATGCACCATTGTAACATGGTTTGTTCTGGATTTGAATGAAAAAATTCATTTCTAAAACTTCTTAAACGTGTTTCTCAAAACATGGTTTCTACTCAGAAAACCTGAAATAACTCTCTCTCGGCTCGGGATATCACCAACGAGTTTTTTCTGTTTTAAAGGTCTTAATCAGAGCTAAGTTTTCAGCGGACAGATTTTTGATACTTGATTCCTGGACTGAGAAAAGTGATATATATTGTCGATCGAGTCACCTTTTTTATGCTTATTTTGAACACCATGTCCACTAGAACGCTCATGAAAACTGAATGGAAGAGAGTTTCAAAATTCCGTTCGATGAAGAGTTGCTCACAGAGGCTAGCTTTAATTTGAAACCAGTTCGAGCTCTGTAAGCATTATGGCAACAGAGTTATTTCGATTCTCATGGAAGGTAGAAAAACAAGTCGGAAGTTCAGTCTAGTCAGGCATGTCAGGGTGAAATTTTTATCACAAGTGTTTCTCACTAGGACCACTCATTTCTGAAAATTTCAGTTCAAGTGATTCGTTCTAAGTGGGAAATCAATTCTGGAGGACCCCTTAAATGGTCTCGACAATACAGTACTGAGTCCGTATCGGAGTAGAGAAAAACTCGAAACTAAATGATAATTGTCTATTGCAATCACTGAAATATCATTTTAAGTAAATTAAGTGGATTTGTCAACGCTTAATATCAATACAAATAAGTGATGATTGCGGAGTTTTTTTCCATTAATATTGGGTCTAAAGTAAAGCGGCCAAATACTTTATTTAGTTAAATTGCAATGAAGAAAATGGTCCATCCCACTAATATTCACAAGCATAGCTACACCACACGGAATTTCGCAATTGTATAGGAATCCATAACCTTCGAAACTAATTAATGGATCTGATGGAGAATGAATACTCAGACCAAAATTGATAGAACTTTCGTAGCATATGCAATACTTGCAGAGATTCTATCGACAAAATCTTGCTGCTTGTCGAACAGCAGTAAAGTCAACATAGAGAAATTTCGTTTTCAGTGTTTGCTTTTCATTCGCAGAGTAAACATATAGGATCTTTCACATTTCGAAATTCAGTTAACCTTGCGAATGATCTCTCACTTGAAATGTTTTCGAAATTCATACAAACTCCAGCTGTTCCCATTTCTTAAATCAACAAAATCCAAATCGATACCGAAATAATTTTTCCTGCTAATAGAAAAGTCAAAAACAAACTTTGCTACTTGCATTTATACGGTGTCATATGTGCGTTTGCTTCGAAAAACTCAACATTTGTCAGTAATACAGCAATCTATCAGTGTAATTGCTCATTCGATTACAGCATTTTATTTGAATGAATAAATATTAAAATATTCATCTAGCTGATGAGTAGTACTATGCAACAACATTTACTCATCGGATGACAGCTTTTCGTCATCATCGATCTGTTATCAATTTAAGACATCAATAAATATATGTTTTTGTGTGCTCCTCAATTTATCTGTTTTCTATTCGATACATGTATCACTGGTACAACATGGGGGCCAAATACGAGCATTTGTATTTTCAATAGTTGTTGTTCGATGCCCATATGCATGCCATGAACCTTGACCAGTCAATGTAATTCATTGAATGCCACCATTTCAGATAGATTTTCGTTTGAAGAATTACGTATGTTAATAATCTCTTGATGAGTTTTAATTGGGATCAGATGTTATCCTATTCTTAAATGTAACCAATACGATCGCTTGTTTGCCCACAGTACTAAACTTTAAAAAACATAGACAATAGAAGTTCCTGAGAAAAAGCGAGAGTAATCGTATCCAGCATCATGCTGATCTTCATCCGATTCGTTGTGAAATTTGTATTTGGTCACTTCCGAATGGTACCTCCATAATATCTATAGAATTCAGCTATACATAGCTGTACGACAAAATATTGCAGCATCTCCACTCAGTTTTAATTGATAAGACTGATTTTTTTTTTGGTTGATGATAGATGGCTATTCGAAGTTCTTTCATAAGTCAAACAAAGAGAAAAATCTGAATTGAGTCAATACTATTGATTTCAATAAGTATACATAGTCTTGTACTAATTCGAAAAGAAAGTATGTGGTTGTATTATATCTTAAAGAGTTCACTGCAAACAAGGAAACCAATATTTAAAAATCATATGTCACAAGATTAGTCTTGTTAAGAGGTAATGATTGCATATTTTGTGTCGACAATCATATAATTATCTGAGACTGATAGTTCATTTATAAAAGAAACCTCAAATTGTCGTTATGATTTACTATGTTGTTCGACGGCAACATAAAACCTCCCAAAAAAAGTCATTCCTTTATGTATTTTCATTCATTTTGAATGAAATGTAAAATTTTCAGTTTGCTTCGAAAGAAAAGCTTTCTTCAACGGTTTTTCATCGAAAAGAACATATTGCCCAACATCTGATATATCCATTATATCTGTCAACAATTGAGACAGACGAAAACATCGATGTTTAAACCAAAGTTGATTAATTGAATGACAATCCATGCACTTAAAAAGTAGGTACGATCAATGCTTCTCTATCAATCAATGTCAAGGTACTCTCTTCTCATCTATCGCCCTTCACATGTCCCATGTCTGCGTGAGAACGTAAACAGTTTCATGGTTCAATCGAAAAACATATATTTAAACTCTCTAATTACAGTTGAATCTCAGAAGGCCAAAATCCAATAATCCAAATTTGCACGTAGACATGTTTGCCATTGTTTGCAAAACAGGTCTCGAGAGGATATTAAATTCTTCGTTTTTCACTTCAACATTCATTCATTGTAGTGTTTTACTAAAAAAAACAGGGCTGTGAGGAATGACGAGTAGAGAAAGGTTTGGAATTCGAAATTTTTTTAATAGACCCAGCAGTCTCTTTGCAAATTGCTCTTACGAAAATACTTATACGTAAGTCGTTGCTGATTACAATGAACATTAAGATGAACGTAGGCAAGCATCATCGTTTGTCTCCGATTCAAATAAATCTAGTGTTATACATTATTTCAACTGATTTCGTTATTCTGGCATGGCAGAGAGTGAAAGATGAAAAGATTAATGTCAGATGCCACTAATTAGAACTTTATAGAGTGTGAAATAGAGAAGTCAACCTTCTCAGCCATCATTTTTCTTTTGGACATCTGAAGTTGAATGTGAGTATTCCATTCAATCATACCTGCTAATATCCACAACAACGTACATAGAATCAGATTCCAGTTCACACTACACACTCACACCTACACCCACCGATTAGATTGGTGATATATTCGGGATTGAAATACTAGTTCATTGTTGGAAGTTTGATGTGACCTTATCAACAGAATAATAAAAGTCAATCATACAGTTGGCCTCTATCAATCCTACTATTAATATTTCTCAAAGTTCCCTCAATATTTTTGCCTTTTTTTCTGGTTCTAACGCAAGGACACAATGCGAATTCATATTCTAAAAGTTTCTCTCACCATCCATTCCTAATTTTTGTAATTGGCTTTACTTCTACGAGTTATTCTTACTGGATTTATGAGAATATGACGTGAGCTGTTTCTTCTCAATCTATGAATTCCTATAGAACATAGTGACTCGAGCGATTCCCACGATTCTTCTGTCTATGAGAGTAATAGTGATTGTTACTTTTCCATGGAACCGTCTCTTTTCTTGTACGTTTCGACAAATATCTTCTGTTCTGTGTAACATGGTCTACTTCACTTGTTCTGTTTAACTGACGCTCGAGTTAACTTCAACTATCACAAACCGGTGAATGAATAACTTTCAACAACTTTTATTTTGCATACAATTTTCATATGCTGCCATCTATCTACAAAGCTACTGGCCAAGTTTCACCAGGGCTTATTGTATTCTAGACTACGAAGTAGTCTTTTTTTTTTTGAAAGATTCTTATGTGAAAAATGCCAAAAATAACAGATTTTTGTTTAGAAGCGTAACCTCTGGCTAATACAATCAAGCAAAATCAAAATTTTCCACATTTTGTTGACTAGATGAAGTGTTGCTAAAGGTCTTGTAAAAAAGTTAATTGAAAGTTTCACCTTCAATATGACATTTCAAACATTCAATGAAAAAATGGGTTTGTTTCCAATCTGTGTTTGCACGTTTGCTTCATCTCAGGTTCATCAGAATTTTTCTGCGACTAAGCGTAAATATTTGAGACGCCAGGCATCGTTTTACAAGGATGGTTGTTGGATATATTGGTGTGTTCTTTCTTCTGTGGTAATGAATTGAATGTAGTTGTTCCATTTGTTTCTATAGCATGTTTATGTGAGTACATACAGTGTCGTGATCCTCCGAAAGAAGGTCAATGCCTTTTGCCTTAAAGATTATTTTGAACGAAATATGAAAACAAAAGACTTACTCACACAAAATATTCACATGAAGATGCAAGTTCTTGAATATACTGCATTTGTACAGATCGAAGGAGTTGGGGCATTTTCCATTGGTTATGCCTCCGCTTATTTATTTTTTGTTTTAGTATTCTTTTTTGTTGTGGGTGGTGTGGTGGTATGAAAGCACTATATCAGATCTTGAACATTTGTAGTCTCAACATGAAAAATAATAAGGATCGTGGCAATAGAAAATAGCGGAAAGTGATTGGGGTTTCGACGTTTAAGTTATCGAAACTCTGTGTATGTGCGAGATAAGCACGATATTCAGGATCAGCATTAAAGAATACACTAAAATCTCTATTTCCCATTGTGAAATATTTACCACGCCAATTATAGCATTATTGCTTCAGGTTTTTATTCTTTAAACTTTTCTCTTTGTTTCCCCAAGGATAACATTTAAATGGTAAAGATTTCACAATGGAAAACAGGGTTTTTGATGTATTTTCTAATGCTGATCCTGGATATTGTGCTTATCTTGCACATATACTGAGTTTCGATAACTTAAACGTCGAAACACTAATCACTTTCCGCTATTTTTCACAGAGGCGGCCCTTATTATTTTTCTTGTTGAGACTACAAATGTCCAAGGTCTGATATAGTGCTTTCGTATCACCATACCATCCGCAACAAAAAAATACTAAAACAAAAAAATAAAATAAGCGCAGAAGTATGAGCGCAAACTCTATTGTCGGGATTACTGTTTTGCTCAAGGCTCAATTTTCACACCATGGCATACTGCGTCTTAGTCGGAAAAACAATGATTCGTATCGCTCAGAAAGGCCATCGACACAGTTCACTTCAAATACTCCTATACCTATGTATCTCAAATACTCGCGCGTACAGAGAGCTGGGTGATGCATACAACACGCCAAAAACTCACTGTATATAGTGCTCTGCACTGACATTGCTCATATCCCAGTAGCATCGTAGATATTCTGACGAAGCATGGCTATGTAGGTTAGATTTCAAATCTGTTCTAAGCATAACACCCAGTGTAAAACAGAAATAACATGTTTCTTCAAACACTAATATAGCCACCTTAAAAATTCAATGTTTACACCTCTTATCTTACTTCTAACAGTCGAGTGTGTTAAAATAGCATGGAACATCCTTCACTTTTTTGGCCAATGGCTAACACCGTTGTGCAGAGAAAGTGACAATAAGTGATCATATACAGGGCTTTTAGGGATGTCGTTCGTTTTCTTTTTTTTGTGTGAGTTCTCTTGAAGGTGAAAAATTACGCACTTTTTTCATTCTTGCAATGGGTTGATGACGAGACTCAGATGCGTTTTGCAATGTGTATGAGTGGCCTCGTACCATTGTATTCGTACACGATGCATTTTCTCTCTTATCAATAAAAGATAAAAGGGCAGAGAAATCGGCGACAACAATAGTAATAAAATACTCTTGATCTAAACTCAGTCACAAGTGAGTACGTAGAAAACAAGCTTAGTTTCGCTATTGACCTACAAGCTTGACGATTGTGTTTGAAAGGATCGTAGTGAATTTATAAGATGCGAGACGTATCCGGATTTCGCGAATTCTGAATTCACGAAACTCTCAAAAGTATAACTTTGCTCACGGAACCATCGGAACTCACAAAACTCACGGAAAAAACGGAACTCAAACAAGTCTTGGAGCTCAAGCAACATCAACAACTGAAACAATCCTAAGAACTCAAGAATTTGTTGAAACTTAGGTAACATATCAACTCTAGTGTTTCAAACAAAATTAACATTATCACGCTTTGCTTACCTGCAAATTTTCAACAATTGTAGTGATGTTCCACATCCTGAAAGTTGGAATACCAGAAATGCTACGAGAGTTGACAAATGTACATTACAATCTTTCCCATAGATGTTCCAATATGGACATGGTTGCAAATATAAACAGAACCGAAACGCACACCCTCACAACCAAATCCACACCCACACTCTACTATGAGTTCCGAGAGGCTCGTGAGTGAAGTTGCATTTTTTGAGACTTCCTGAAGCTCAGATCTCATGAAATCCGGTCACTACTGGAACATCGAAGCTATTGACTATTTTGAAACAATTTATGAGCAATACTGAGTATAACGGCCAAAAATGTTAGAGTCAATTGCCAGTTAAATTGAGATTTCATTCTCGTTGGACTTTTATTTTGAGCAGACTAAAGCTTTTGCTGTGCTATAAGCAAGGCCTTCATCGAGTGAGGCAATGACCATCAGCGAAACATGTGCCAATATGATGGCTTAGCTGGGAATTCATTGAAAAATATTATGCTTGGCATAAAGCTCAGTACAGTCGAACATCATTCGATTTCAATAGTGTTCAGATACTGAACTTGTTAAGTTCAGCTTTTATTCTATTCCAAGGGCGATATACGAAAAGCAGATGCTATTCCAAAGCATCTCTTGAATAGTTTTAGGTTTTACACAAGAGAGCATCAAGTTCGATGAACAAATACGCTATTGACGTGTCAAATAAAGAATTCCGTGTAAAAAATTTGATCGATGCTTTTTTTGTTATTATTAAAACGAAGCTTCATGCTATTGCATGGTGATTATCAAATAAAGGCAAGTTTTCTAGCGCAAACTACATCAGAAGATCGTATAATCGATTAGAATACAGTAGAAAATGCAATTGAATGTGAATGAATTATTTCAGTATTAGCAAGCTTTCAAAAACTGACACAAAATGTTGAGGGTACTACTAACAGTGTTTGCAGGTCAAGTAAAAGGCGATAACAATACGATATTTTACATTTGTAGTAATCCCACTAATGCTCACAACAATGCGACTTTTGTTGACAAACCTCAACATCTTACATCAGTTATGACTTACTAATTCATACGCCGCAATATTTTAGTAGATGATAAAACATTATTTGACAGCTTTTTTTATTTTAGTTTTGAGTTGATGAGCTTATTCGAATATATTTCTGATTCGATAATCGGTGCTGTATAGTGGCACTTCATAGCTATTCGTTGGATGCCTAATGAGTAGAAACAAAATGTAGCTTATTTATTTGATATGAAACGAAAAACCTTATTGGCCTGCTTAATAAACACTCGCAACGGGAAGGAGACAAAAATGTCCACGGATGCAAACTGGCATCATCTGTACTTGATTTTTCATCCATACTCAGGTCAATGATTCCGGTATCTGAATCTGCGGATTTCCGATAGGTTCTCGGCGGAAAGAAGCCGTTTTCGGTAGGAGAGCTTAGGAAAACGGTAGAAATTTGTAAACAGGAATCCGGTGATCGAATTCGGTGGCCGGAGTTTTTAAATTTAGATCGTAACTGATCGTAACCGGGCAGAGCTGTGCCATCAAATCCGATCATCAGATTTCTGCTTCCGAGTGCCTACCATTTTCTGGAGTTTTCCGACTAGAAGTCGCCCATATTTCTTCAATTGAACAGTAATATGTGAACAGGTTTCGAATAGTAGAATGATTCTTTTAGGACGAGAAATCCTCTTTCAAATAAGTAAAGAATGAAACGTTTTCAGCCGTTTAGTTTTCTGCTCTTGGAACATAGCAGGTGAGAACATTACATTGTTTCATGTGTCATCTTTTAGTTTTCTCTGTACTCTTATTTTGTGAAACACAATCTGAAAGAAGTGCTAAAGTATATAGAGTAGAAATTTGCATCCACTTCTCCCCTTTCCATTATAGACCGTGACACACAGTCGCATGACTCGTCACAGACCATGACAGACACGGCCCGGATTCATCACAGACTATGACAGACAGAGCTCGGACTATCATAGACCGTGGCAGACATCTTAATGAATTAATTAACCGTCATAGACAGGCTCCAGAGGCCATCACAGACTATGACACATACCCTTCATGGATCATCATAGCACGTAATAATCACATTCAAGAGATTATCAGATGTTATGTGCAACTAACATCTAATTGGAGTATTTATGAAGCATTTTCTTTATGAAGTTCTACGCTGTAGATTTAGCAAAGCTGATGAAATATGCTTAGTATACTTCAAAAGACCCGTTTTTAGGGAATTAGTAGCAATAGATATATCGTGTTTCATATTTTAATTCTTCAGGGATTGCGCTAACAACTGTTTTTGCAGCTTCATCTCTAAACCAAACAAATCAATTCTGAATACATTATGAACATTGAACGTTTTTTCTTCAGTCGACGATCTTGTTGATTTTGTTGAAAATAATCAAACCACAATGTTTGTTTCAGTTCCAGTTCCATTCATTGCTTCAAAAACAATAAATACGTGTCACAAAAAGCAACATCCGTTGTTGCACTTTCGAATGTACTAATAGTATACATTTTTTAATATCTTGATATTCTCAATATTCTACTAATATTTGG
>CAJNOL010001051.1:22972-38962 GCA_905250125.1 Rotaria sordida | reverse complement strand
TTCTCTGCGAGTGAAATATATGTTGTCGATTCTACTTTGAAAACTCAAATCACAGTATTTCTTTCTCTAGTTTCTTTTCTCTATTCACTTAGAATATAATCTTTCTCAGTTTTTTATGTTAATAACTTTCAAAGCGATTGTCTTCGATTCTTCTAGCGTCTACGGCACCTTCTGTATCATCGTTGTATGCTGGTACACTATCATCTAGTAGTCCAGTTTTTATTCGACCTAACAGTGTCTTCGATGACTACAGCTACTTTCAGGCAATACAGGTCAGTATATCTACAGCTGGCATGTACACTTTTACAAGCAACAGTAATATGGATGCTGTGGGGTATTTTTACAATATCTCCTTCGATCCATCAATTCCGGGGGTCAATTTAATTACCGATGATGATGATTCTGGTGACAACAGCTACCAGTTTAGTATCGACGTTAATCTTCAACCCGGACGAACATATATTCTCGTGGTTACAACACACGGGGAATATATTAGAGGAAATTTCTCAATCTCAGTGACTGGACCAGCCTCCGTTGGCCTTATGTCGATCACACCATCAACGAGTCGGCCAATAACAACACGTAAGTTACTCACCAATACTTTTTCTGCGAGTAAAATGTATGTTACCTGTTCTACTTTCAAAAGTTGAACTATGGTATTCCTTGCCCTGGTTTTTCTTACCTACTAGGAGTCGAAACGAACGGTAAAAGGAGTCAATTGTCTCAATTTTATTTGACTAACTCTTGTCTCGAATCGATTTGCTTCGAGTGATACCTTGTGACCAATTATAAAATGTCCTCACAATAAAGACTTCTTTATTGCGGTGAGTGGCATCTTCTTCATCTTTTAAGTCAGTAGCTACGTCATTGGCTTTTTAAACACAGAAGTTTTTTATTGGGTATTAGTAATGGCATTAGTAGGCATATGAAAAGTCAGAGTCAACAGTTTGCAATGGTATGTTCAACAAGGAAGCATAATCTAAGCCGAGAAATGTAGACATATTGTTGTATAAATATTGACGAACTCTATTTTCAATGGAACAAAGAGATATAATACTATTGACTGTTGCCTGTTCGAAATTCGATCGACGCTGCATTAAAATCTGATTGGCTACACTAGAATGCTGTTCTTTGTGTGAAAAACGAATGGGTTAAGATATGGATTGAGATTATTGATACGCAGTTCAGTAGAATGATCTATTTTATCAGGTAGTGAGTTGGTGCGTTGGGCATCAATTGTTGATGAGTGTGGTCATCAACAATTTTTGCTTGTTTGTCAGTGGCTCATCGTCAATAGACTTGTAGTTTTGCGTTTCGTCTGTCGTTGAAGATTCCATAGGCGAAACACAACGACTGGATGTCGAATGAGATTTAGCGATTTATGAATTCGATGCTCCACACAGTTGTTTATAATTGAAATGAAGAAAAGTGACTATGATGTAGTCATCATCTATGATAAACATTGAATTGAGCAGCTGTACGCTTCGTCTGTAAAATAGTTTAATACCCAGAATTATGAAGAACAAGAAAGATCTCATCAAAATTGCACAGCTTATGATCACAAAATATTCTTATCATTTTTTTCATGTTTCTCGTCAGTTGCCAACTTGTCATTGAGGTACGTGACGCATGGCAATATAAATAAGAGAAACAGCGTTATTTTCTTTTATATTTTCATCAATAAGGAACGTCGAAGAGTGAGAGAGACGATCTGCTTATCTGCTATAGTCGTATTGATTCAATAAATTCGGTGACTTTGGTTCTTGCTTTTAAGAACAACGATGAAACTTGAATAGGCATTTTTGACATTCACAAGGGATCTCAGAAAGAGAGTCATCGAATGATGGAAGCTTGGTACATTGACATTGTAAAGGCTTTGTTGAAAGGTGTTGCTCCATCATTAATGTCTTCATCTTTGCTATTCGATGCCTTGTTTTATAATTTGCCCTCAATCTGTGATTGTCAACTGAGATTGGACTAAAATAGAAAAGAGAGAAATCATATTTTTTCTATCTAGCAGACAACATTTGTAACTTGTTTTATGTATCGAACTTAAAATGTGCCATGCTTAAATGTTGCAAGTAATTGTTTGGCGACGACAGGCAATTAAGTGATAGTTGTTACTGTTCAATTGCGTATATCATCATCTTGATTTTGATCCGCACTGGACTTTTCATTGTCATTACTATTTTTTCATCCTTCTCTGTTAAATCGCCTTCGATTAAATCATAGAATGGGTGAGTGGTTGGTGTCGTGTCTATCTTCTTTAACTTGGTTTGTGCAGGTTCGGTTCAGATAATGCTTAACGATACAGTAAGACAGTCACTAGATGAAATGTTTTTCGCCGTGACTACTTGATAAGAGATGCCTTTGAGCACGTTGTTCAGTCGATGAGCCATGTGAAACAGAATTTTGTGTGAACAAAAAGCTTGAACAAAGTTCGATTTGCTTTCTGTGACGAGTGTCATTTGTGTTCATGTATTTTTCGAGATTGAACAGAGACAATTGCTGTTCTATTATCTAACAACACAACAACATGCTATCGTATAGAATTCATTCCTTCTAGAATAGTAATTTCGGTTAGAGTAACGTTCGATAAATAGTCTATATTTCTTCAAAACAGATTTGTAATTTTCTTCGGTGATGCATCAACTATTTTGTTTAAGACACCCGGCTGCACAAAGTACAGTAGTCGACTTATTGCTTTGAAGTCGTTCATTAGTGATGGCAAATTCTTTTTCTTCTTATTCTTCCGCTCGATGCATTTGTCACGATTCAAACTAGCTATTCATTCTCAGTATCTGGGTTTCATTTCGACTTGGAAAGAAGCTTGCTGAGATCGTGAACATATAACGAGTGTATATTTGAAATTCGTTTCTTTTTAAATTCGACGGCATTCGGGAAATAGAAATATTTGAGAAATGACAATATACTGTTGATAGTTTCTTTTAATGCCAGTACATGATTCAATCTTGAAACAACTATTCAAATCTTAAATGTTAAATGCATATATACCTCAATCATTGTCTTGTATGTCTTAAATTTATCCATAATAAAGTCTTCATGTCGTTGACCACGATGACGAGATAGGTGCAAATGTGTTCTCGCTCGCCACAATGCTTCTCGTATCGAGATTAATAGTACTGAAAGAAAAACATATATGATGACTATTTCACTAAGAAAACATCCAGAAAATAGTAGAGAGAAGAAACAATTCGACAAATACATAGACTTCTCTATTCAGTCTGCATTATGAGTTACTCTACAATGAAACTTATAAATTAAGATGTGCTAAGTTGGAAAACAAAGTTCATGCATAGAAAGTCAAATCATATATTCTGAAAATGATTATAATCAGTTCTGTACGATCTACTTTCTGAAAAGAATCATCTGGCTAGGTTTCGTTAAGTTCCAGTCTCTGTTATTTTGTTTCCCTCAAAAAGACAAAGTCTGCTTTCTTTTTGTTGCCTCACTAACTTTAACAGCGATTGCCTTCGATTCTTCTAGCATCTACGGCGCCTACTGTGTCATCATCATATTCAAGTACATTATCAGCCAACAGCCCAATATTTTATCGGCCTTACGGTGCCTCCGACGCTTATTATTACTTTCAGGCCATACAGATCACTGTACCTACAACGGGTATTTACATGTTCACAAGCAACAGTGACATCGACACTAGGGCCTATTTTTACGAAACTTCCTTCGATCCATCAGATCCATTGATCAATTTAATCACCGATGATGATGATTCTGGTGACATCGACTACCAGTTTCGTTTAGACGTTAACCTTCAATCCGGACGAACGTACATTCTAGTCGTCACAACACATGGACGATACACTACGGGAAGTTTTTCGGTGTTAGCTGGTGGTCCAGCTTCCGTCGGTCTCCAGTCCATTACGCCATCAACGAGTCGACCAATAACAACACGTAAGTTCCTCGTCAATACTTTTCCTGCGAATAAAAGATTCGCAGTGGCTGGCATCCTAGAAATTCGTAACACAATAGTGCTTCCTGTGTAAACATTTTTGATGAAAAAGTAGATTATCATCGATTCAGTGGCAGAAAAATCGATTTTTCATTCATTAGGATGTGAGTGTGCGTGTACATGTGAGTACTTTTTTCATCCACATTCACAGTGTTAATATACTTTAAAAAGCACCTACGAGCATATGCAGATTCACTTTTAACAAAAAACGCGATAGTCGAAATCCTTCTTTCTACGAAATTTCTCAAGAAAAACTAAACGAAGATCGGTACAGTAATGCTTATCGAAGAGATGAACACACTGATATGGACTTTTCTCCGATCTCCCTGATTTTCAGAGCCTAGAAAAGTTTCACTACTGATTTTTGAATAGAACCACAGTGCATCGAAAATAGCACCTTAAAACTTCTGAAGTTTCATTGTATTTACATAATCGCAACTTCATGTTCTATACTTTCCAGGGCAACTAAAAAAACCAATTTTTGGTAACCACTACTAACTTTCAAAATACAAATTTCGATACCTCTCTGCTTCGTTCGAATATATTCCATTTGGCCTAATCACCAAAGGCGGTTGTCGATTCATATTTATGACGATTACTACAATGATGTGCCTTTTGCGTTTATTGATAAATCTCGTGAAAAGGAAGACCTAGACTATCGCATTTTTGTTAAAAGTGAATGCATACATGTCCATAGGCATTTTTCAGATGGTATGCAATTTTTCATAAGATTGCTTTGAGGAATCCGAACCTAGACGATGAGCTTCACGCTCTCTTGACAACGTTACACAGTCAATAAGACTATGGTGACACTCTTTCACAATTTAGAATTCTAGATATATAACCAGCGATTTCAGAAACCCTGTCCTCTGAATTTCAAATGAAGACCATTTATGCAGACCGTTTCAAGAGATTCGAGGCTAGTCTTTTTATGAAGTCGTAGACGACAGTTAGGACTTTCAGTGCTAAATATCCATTACTAAATCATCTTACAGATCGGCAGATAGTCTTGACCAAGTATCTACATTAGCGCCAACAACTTAATTTTTGTTGCGAGTTCCCTGGATCGAACAGAGTGTGCTTCATCAAACTGCAATTTTTGCTGCTTGTTGAACTTCAGAAATTCTACATACGCCAAAAGTTTCAGACCACTATCTGTTACGAATCACCACGTACAGAGCCTCTATGTTGCATAAATCATGAACTCTTCTGCACAGGTTAAACCCATCTGATATCGTGAGTTCAATCAATCGAGCTAAAATGTTGTCCATGAATAGAACTGATAGGTACATATGTCGGGAAAAAAATTTCGGCTCGATCATCAAAGTCGTGTTTGTGGTACTCAGCAATGAAAGTTCGTCATTTTTAGTTCATATCATTTGCATCTTTTGAGAAAGTTTCATAAAAATTGACGGATTAATATTTTATACCGAACTGCCTAACAATTTACAAAATAGTTGCCATTTCATATTTCTTAAATTGTGCGAAATTACAGTCTCGATTGAGCTTACTCTGTGCGCAATGACTCTAATTCAGTTGCATTCTCTCATAGTTGAGAAAAACAGATTCAAATCCATTAAAACCAAATCTTCATTCAAATATATGCCTCGTCTCATACACAGAGTGCGGAGTATGATAAGATTTGAGATCGTCGCATTGTAATCTATAAAACATCGATTCCTTTGTCACATAATCAGAGTTTAATCTGTTTTTCGCCAAACTTTTCGAATGGATTTCCTTGCCGTTCCTGTTATCTACCATTAACGGGAAAGCAATGATCCTTTTTTATCTGACTACTTTAATAGGCGACTACTTTTGATTCTTCTAGCATCTACGGCACCTATTGCGACATCATCATATGCGGGTGCACTATCCGCTAGTAGTTCAATATTTTATCGACCCGAAGGTGATGTACAGAATCAATACTACTTTCAAGCTATACAAATCACCATATCAACAGCTGGCGTTTATACTTTCACCAGTGACAGTACAATCGACACTAGGGCCTATTTTTATGACACATCTTTCGATCCATCCAATCCATCGGCGAACTTAATCACGGACGATGATGATGACGGCATTGGCTTACAGTTTAGTATCGAAGTTAATCTCCAAGCCGGACGCACGTACATTCTTGTGGTGACGACGCATTTGCCAAATATTATGGGGCAATTCTCAGTCTCAGCCGTGGGTCCAACCTCCGTTAATCTCCAGTCCATCACACCATCAACGAGTCGCCCAATAATACCACGTAAGTACCACGTCAATACTTTCCCTGCTAGTAAAAGATATACTCTCGCTGCTATCTTCACAACCTGAACTATCACATTCTTTGGACTAATCTTCTTTGACCTACCGTGGAAACAGAGAGCCACCTTCGGTTTTTCTTTAACTCACTTAAACAGTAACTTCCTTTTATTCTTCTAGCAACTTCGGCACCATCTGTGTCATCATCGTATACGGGTGTGCTAACGACGACTAGTCCAATATTCTATCGACCTGCAAGTTTCTTCGATGGCTACCACTACTACCAGGCTATCCAGGTCACTACATCTTCAGCTGGCATTTACACTTTCACCAGTAACAGTACAATCGACACTAGGGCCTTTTTCTACCAAAATTCTTTCGATCCATCCGATCCAACGATAAACTTGGTTACCGATAACGACGATGGCGCCGGCTCCCTCCAGTTTCGTATCCAAGTTTCCCTCGAATCCCAAAGAACATACGTTCTAGTAGTCACAACACATAGGGAATCAGTTATTGGAAGGTTCTCAGTGTCTGCCGTTGGCCCAGCATCCGTCAGACTCACGTCAATCACAGCATCAACGAGTCGGCCAATAACAACACGTAAGCTCTTCACGAATATTTTTCCTACGAGTGAAATATATGCCATATCCGGTATCTACACAACTTAAATTATGACACTTTTTAGCTAGCTTCTTAAATCTAATCACTAAGAAGAAGATAGCCCCATAAGCTTGCTCGTTAACTCTTTTTAACACTGATTGCTTTTTGATTCTCTTAGTGTCTACGGCGCCTTCTGTGTCATCATTGTATGCAAGTGTGCTATCGACAAGTAGTCCAATATTCTACCGACCTTATGGTATTACAAACAAATATTACTACTATCAGGCTATACAGGTCACTCCATCCACAACTGGTATTTATATTTTCAAGAGCAACAGTACAATGGACACTAGGGCCTATTTCTACCAAAATTCTTTTGATCCATCCGATCCAACGGTGAATTTGGTTACCGATAACGATGATAGCGGTGGCGCCTTGCAATTTCGCATCGAAGCTCACCTGCAATCTGGACGAACATACGTTCTAGTAGTCACAACACATAGAGAAACAGTTATTGGAAGCTTTTCAGTATCTGCTACTGGTCCAGTGTCCATCAGTCTCACGTCAATCACGCCATCAACCAGTCGACCAATAACAACACGTAAGCTCTGCAAGAATACTTTTCCTACGAGTGAAATATGTGCCATATCGGATATCTAGAAAACTCAAACCATGGTGTTTCTTTAGCTAGTCTCTTTGACATATTTACTAAGAATATAGTTATCATCAGTTTGCTTCTTAACATTTTTTAACAGCGACTGTTTTTGATTTTTCTAGTATCTACGCCACCATCTGTGTCATCATCGTATGCAAATATGCTATCAACCAGTAGTCCAGTATTTTATCGACCTGCAGGTATAACAAACAAGTACTACTACTTCCAAGCTATACAGGTCACTCCATCCACAACTGGTATTTACACTTTCAAGAGCAACAATACAATGGACACTAGGGCCTATTTCTACCAAAATTCTTTTGATCCATCCGATCCAACGGTGAATTTGGTTACCGACAATGATGATGGTGGTGGCTATCCGAATTTTCGCATCGAAGCTTACCTCCAGTCTTTACGAACATACGTTCTAGTAGTCACAACACATAGAGAATCAGTTACTGGAAGCTTCTTAGTGTCTGCCACTGGTCCAGCATCCATCAGTCTCACGTCAATCACACCATCAACGAGTCGACCAATAACGACACGTAAGCTCTTCAAGAATACTTTTCCTACGAGTAGAATATGTGGCATATCCGATATCTAGAAAACTCAAACTATGGTGTTTCTTTAGCTAGTCTCTTTGACATATTCACTAAGAATATAGTTATCATCAGTTTGCTTGTTAACGTTTTTCAACAGCGACTGTTTTTGATTTTTCTAGCATCTACGCCGCCATCTGTGTCATCATCGTATGCAAGTGTGCTATCGACGACTAGTCCAATATTCTATCGACCTTATGGTATGACAAGCAAATATTACTACTTTAAGGCTATACAAGTCACTGCATCCACAGCTGGTATTTATGTTTTCAAGAGCAACAATACAATGGATACTAGGGCCTATTTCTACCAGAATTCTTTTGATCCATCCGATCCAACAGTGAACTTGGTTACCGACAATGATGATGGTGGTGGCTATCCGAATTTTCGTATCGAAGCTAAACTGGAATCCGGACGAACATACATTCTAGTAGTCACAACACATAGGGAATCAGTTATTGGAAGTTTCTCAGTATCTGCCACTGGTCCAGCATCCATCAGTTTCACGTCAATCACGCCATCAACCAGTCGACCAATAACGACACGTAAGCTCTTCAAGAATACTTTTCCTACGAGTGAAATATGTGCCATATCGGATATCTAGAAAACTCAAACCATGGTGTTTCTTTAGCTAGTCTCTTTGACATATTTACTGAGAATATAGTTCTCCTTAGCTTGCTTCTTAACGTTTTTTAACAGCGACTGCTTTTGATTTTTCTAGTATCTACACCGGCTCCTATGTCATCATCATATGCAAGTGCGTTATCATCCAGTAGTCCAGTATTTTATCGACCTGGGGGTGCGACAAACAAATATTACTACTTTCAGGCCATACAAGTCACTGTATCCACAGCTGGTATTTACACTTTTATAAGCAACAGTACGATTGACACAAGGGGCTATTTCTACCAAACCTCTTTTGATCCATCCAATCCAACGGTGAACTTGGTTACCGATAACGATGATGGTGCCGGTAACCGTCAGTTCCGCATCGAAGTTTATCTTGAATCCGGACGAACATACATTGTAGTGGTCACAACTTTTAGGGAATCAGACATAGGAAGCTTCTCAGTATCTGCCGCTGGCCCAGCGTCTGCTAGTCTCACGTCAATATCGCCATCAACAAGTCGGCCAATATCAACGCGTAAGTTCTTCACAAATACTTTTGCTAACAGTAGAACAAATTGCTTTGGTTATTCTCTAGCCAACTGGAACTATGATATTTCTTTCTCTAGTTGCTTTTACCTATTTATTAAAAAGATAGTTGTCCTTAATTTGTTCGTGAAGTCATTTTAACATCGACTCTTTTCGATTTTTGTAGTATCTACCGCATCTTCTGTATCATCATCGTATGCAAGTGCGCTGTCGTCGAGTAGTCCAATATTCTATCGACCTGGAGGTGTGACAAGCAAATACTACTACTTTCAGGCTATACAGGTCACTGCATCCAGAGCTGGTACTTACACTTTTACAAGCAACAGTACGATTGACACAAGGGCCTATTTTTACCGTAATACTTTCGACCCATCCGATCCGACGGTGAACTTGGTTACCGATAACGATGATGGTGCTGGTGCGTTGCAATTTCGCATCGAAGTTAATATGGAGTCTGGACAAACATACATTCTGGTGGTCACAACACATAGGGAATCAGTTATTGGAAGCTTCTCAGTGTCTGCCGTTGGTCCAGCGTCCATTAGTCTCACGGCAATCACGCCATCAACGAGTCGGCCAATGACGATACGTAAGTTCCCCACGAATAGTTTCCCTACAGGCAAAGTATATGTCATAAGTAGTATCTAGACAATTAGGCGGGGTGTTTTTTTTTTCGTAGCTGATTTTATTTATTTATTAAGGGGATAGTGGTCCTCAAATTGTTTATGAAGTGTTTTTAACAGTGATTCTTTTTTTGAATTCTTGTAGCGTCTACAACACCTTCTATGTTATCATCATATGCGAGTGTACTGTCGTCCAGTAGTCCAGTATTTTATCGACCTGGAGGTGAGACAAACAAATACTACTACTTTCAGGCAATACAAGTTACTGTATCACTTACCGGTACTTACACTTTTACAAGCAACAGTACGATTGACACTAGAGGCTATTTTTATCGTACTTCTTTCGATCCATCCGACCCAACAGTGAACTTAGTTACCGATAATGATGATGGTGCCGGCTCCCAGCAGTTTCGCATTCAAGTTTTCCTTGAATCCGGCCGCATATACGTTCTAGTGGTCACAACGCATAGGGAATCGGCCATGGGAAATTTCTCAGTGTTTGCTGTTGGCCCAGCGTCCATCAGTCTCATGTCAATAACACCATCAACAAGTCGACCAATAACAACACGTAAGTTTTTTACGACTACTTTCTGCTGAGAGTGAAAGGTTTCCCTGATCTGATTCGTTAGAAACTATCACAGCGGTATTGGTTTTGCTAGTTTCTATAATGTTTGCACTCAAAAGAAAGGTTCCCTCGACTTTTTGTGTGTAACTCTTTTTAACAACGATTGCTCTTGATTCTTGTAGTATCTACTCCGCGTTCTGCATCGTCGTTGTATGCTGGTGCACTATCGCCGAATAGTTCACTTTTTTCGCGACCTCAAACTGGCAGTGGCGTTCAATACTTTTATCAGGCCATTCAAGTCACTGTATCTGTAGCTGGTACTTACACTTTCGAGAGCAACAGTACGATGGACACTAGGGGCTATTTTTACCATGCTCCGTTCGATCCAGCTGATACGAGTGTGCATTTGATCACCGAGGATGATGACAGTGGCATCGGCTTACAGTTTCGTATCCAAGTTTATCTCCAAGCTGGACAAACGTATGCTCTCATCGTCACAACGCATAGAGAAAATGTCACAGGAAGTTTCTCAGTTGTAGCCATTGGTCCAGCATCTGTTGGTCTCACGTCTATCACACCAAACACAACATGTAAGTTCTTGACGAATACTTTTGCTGCAATGAAAAATATAATGTAGCTACTTAGTATTCATTTATGAAATCAGTAGACTCTACTGTAAATTGAGTAACTGTAAGAAGAAAGCTGCTAGAAGGTAAGAGTTTGCATCTTTGAAAAGAGAATATGAGATTTCATTAAATGATGTAAATTTATATTTATCAGTATATAGAAAGGTGATCAGCAGATGGCCAAACTTTCGTTGCATAATGTTGTAGAAAAAATTGCCACTGAAACTTTATTGCTAAAAAAGTCTGAATGATAGCTCTGATAGTCCTCTATGATTCTCGATAACTTTTCAAATTACCGCACTTTCATTTTGCATGGTAGAGGTATAATACAGATATCTACTTACATAGCCTCAATAACCTCTTGTTAATGCCAAATGTGTCCGAACACAGGCACTCGAATATGTTGAGTATCGTGACAATATTCATTCTCTTCTAATATTTTCTTCTAAATGTATACAGAGAGTATTGGAAAAGATCAATTTTGCACGCTGAATCAGTAGAACTGAGTAAAACTGTTAGAAAACCAGATACTATCAGTTAAAATATTCAGATATTCTGGAAAGCTCATTCGATCCATGCAAATTTGGATATCTTTTTGAGTTTGTTTTGAAACTCACTATGTTACTATGAATGAATCAAGAAAGTTTCAATTTGATTGGATTGTAAATACTGCTTTCATGAGCCTTTCATTACTATGAATTTCCGGTGCGAAACTGATCTTTTCGAATACTTTCCGTACACACTTAGGAAAGAGTATTAGTAGCTGCTTTCTTTCTATAGTAATTGAATTTACAATCGAATCCACTGACTTTATAAATTGATAGTAATATCTTGACAACTCGCAATATGATATTTGTTTTTACCAATTTCTATAATCTATTCACTTATTAAATAATCCTTCTCAGTTTGTACTTGAATTCATTCTAACAGCGATTGGCTTCGATTCTTCTAACAACTAATTTACTTTTAGTGTTGACAACCTATCCGAGTACGCTACGGGCAAGTAGCCCAGTATTTTATCGACCCAATGGTGAAAAAACAGATTTATATTACTATCAAACTATTCAAGTCACTGTGCCTAAAGATGGAACTTACTCTTTTGCAAGCGTATCTGATATCAGTACCATAGGCTATTTATACGACACATCTTTCGATCCATTTAATCCATCGTCGAATCTTGCCATTTATAGTGATAATGGTGGCGTTAGAAGAGGATTTCGTATCAACTTTCTTCTTGCACCTGGACGCACATACATTTTAGTTGTCACGACGTCTCAAACATCTGTCATGGGAGATTTTTGGATATTAGCTCGTGGTCCAGCTTTGGTCAGTCTTAGATCAATACCATCAACTGGTAAGTCAACTACAAGTTGATAGATCTCTTATCCGCTCTGTACTTTATTAAAAGAGAACGAAGGTCTAGATGGTAATTGTTGGAAAGGCAATGTTACTTCGTATGTGAAATTACTCTAGGTTTTTTTTTATCAATCATGGTATATTATGTGAGAACAGTTGCTATCACTGACCTGAAGAAATTATTTTGTTTCTAGGTAGTCTGCAAAGCACTCGCACTTGATTTTAGGTTCCTAGATGTTTTTTATGGAGGGTATCCCAGATCTTTGCGCAAAATAGGGCAGCAACTAACATATAATAAATTCAATACTTTGCTCCGTTTTCTAATTGGCCTGGCTGTTTTCGGTTTAGTTGTTCCTTCAGCGTCATAATATTCGCCTTTCCATCAGCAGCACATGATCGACCAAAAGATTTAGTCACATCGATAGCACCGGTCTTGTCCTCCATTCATACTCCTCTTTGAATTGATTGAAATGATACTATGACTTTCGAATCCCGACAGATCTTTATTGCACTTTAGCCATAGTCAAGTTTGGCTTTTACCATATTTTCTGAATATTTGCTTTTCACTTTTTGAAATAATTTTTCTGAAGTTTCTCAAGAGCATGTATCATACCATTTTGTAGACAAATCTACAGAGATTCTTATAACAAAAATCTATGTATGTCGGTTCAAAGAAAGTAAGGAGCAAGATTGAAAATAAAAATGACATCATTCTTTTGTTGTAATAACCGTTAATAGGCTTTGAGTGAACGCTTCCGAGAGTAACAGATACTTTATTGCTAGTAGAAGTATTATCAATTCTTACGGATATTTATAAAATAAGCCTTTTTCTATGGTTCGTATTCATTTTGGAATTTGAACTCATATGATGATAATAGTAGTGACTTCGCACAGCTAATGATAAGCATTAGTCTTCAGTCTAGATTCATAAACTATTTAGGGCTTACAACGACTACTTCAAGTCCCACAACCAGTGCCAACAATCCATTGACTGTAGCCACATCTCCAAGAGGATCGGCATCAATTAAAACAAACTCAATAACAATAACAGGTAAGTTGATCGATTGATATACATGCGTTAATAAATGACGACAAACATGAGACGATAGTTATCTAGAACTCATTTAACATTTGTGAAAATAGATATTTCACGTTGCTGTTGAGCGTTTGAAATGAGCCGTAAGTTCTGCATCTAAATTATCTTTGTAACATATATTATTCTAGTAGCCTTTGATAAGTTTTAACCTTACATTTGAAAGCAACTTTTTGAAGTTTACAAATGATATGGCTTACTGTCCCATTTACCAATCATGTCTTTCAAAGCTAGAGTGACCAATCTTGTATAACTCTACCGAATGAACTAGGAATGAACCAAACTCATGAGCGTTCCTACATGAAGTGAACATAGTAACAACGTATTCTGAGTCATGGATACAAAATCTGATCAAAGAGTCACCACATTAGATACGAATCATCGTCAGTTTCTCGTTCTGGTCTGTGGTAAGCAGATCTCGCACCCTTCAGAAAATTCAGTAGGAATGTCTTTCAGGTAACTTTGATTGTGAGTTATTGATCATTGAGAGATGCCCGAATAAACATAGTGCAACAGAAACTGAAGAATACAATCTACAGGAAATAGACACTTCAAAAATTTCAACCTTACACAAAATGATAGAATGAAAAGTGTTGTGCTTTGAGTTGCTTCATATTCTGCTACTCTCAACTATTCAGTCGTTGTTCACAGACATTCCACGATGTCGTCTACTAACAACCTATTATGAATCTGGAAATGACTATGAATCGGATGTCATTCTTAATGGATTTTCTCCCGTTATCAGTCTACCTTAGTTTAAATGTTTAAGTAGCTAATCATAGAGTGTGCATCAATAGACACTTGGGAAACTTTTTCTAATATTCCTATTCAAGAAGTGATAGCTAACAAACAATAGACTTGATATACATTGCGTTTACTTCGAATACTATTCAAACTGTCTTTTAGTTATTTGTATGCTGATTATGTCAATGCTACGAATGCTTCAACAGCGTCTCTTCTAATCGAATGACAATGAGATTCATCGAAGTTTCTAATTTGTTCAAACTACCAATTCATCATTTTTTCCAATAACAATAAACTAGATGCTAACATTTCAATTATGCACTAAATCTTAATTCCTCTTTTATTTTATCGAATATTGATTACCTTTGATTAAAGATCACCAAAATCACCCTTTCCTTTTCACTATTTTTACCACGTTCAGACTTGCTTCTATGATAGAAAAATGGCTTTTGATCTTGCTTTTTTTACATGAATAAAGTATTGTGTGCCACATTTTTGTTTCATTAAATAAATTTTACTTCCAATGAAGCTATGCTAATTTTGCATTTCTTAAACTTGATCATTCACAGTACATAAAAATCGGAGTAAAATACGGTGGACTCCTATTTGGTTGATGCATTGTGTCATAGTAATAGTTCAAATTTTATCATGTTTAGTCTTTCGCTTTTGTCTTCCTTTTTCTTTTATTGTGTTACCCAATGAACCGTGTACATGATGAATCTTTTCGAAAAAGATTATTTTCATGTTATTCTTAATAATAAGCTCGATCATGATTGTCTATGTCATGCAAGCTTATGTTCAAAACATCCAAACGTTTACTATCAACAAACTGGTATCTCTTCAAAACCTGACAGGTACGCAGACAGTTATACTCCTTGATATTTAAGCCTTTCATATATAGTTCTGATCAAAATAAATAATAAGCTATATGTACATTATTCACTAAGATTCGGTAACATACTAATTATATATTGATATATACAACTAATTAGTCACTTTCTTCGATCAGTGCATCAGCGACTTTTTTAAAAAAGAATCAAAAGAATTCTCAGTATTTTCTTAGTTATGCACGGGCCGAATAATTCTTGACTTAAGAACAGTCATTTGAGAAAAAGGAGAATAGAGGAGGATTTAGAAAAACATATTTTAGAAGATAGTTCCCAAAAAAGGAGGAGGAAAGGAGGATCTTGTTGTTTGCCACAAAAAAAAGCTCTGTAATATCTTAGACATGCAAATATGTTAGGGATAGAGCTGAACATTTACAAGTCCTTTCAAGAATAAGAGTATGTTGCATTTTAAGAAACACAAACGCAATTTCATGCGTTGTATCTATATGGAAAGAGAATTGAATTCTAGGAGACAGCAATGACTCAAACGTGAAGCCTATAAACATTCTGAAAATGCGAGACAGTAACTTTTGAGAGCAACGGTAAATGTACATCTATAGTTTGGAATCGGCGAAACCAGTTATTCGCATGAATCTTTTTTTTCACTAATTCTTACATATTTAATATACAAAACAGAACGATACCACTTGCTCAATAGGATCGACCGAATACTCCACAGTGAGATTCAACAATTGTCCTGTAACACGCAACAAGTATCTTGCCATAGAATTTATTCAATATCTACAGAATTTTGGCACAAAAAGGCAGCGCTCAAATTGAATTTCTGGGGTGTGGATATGGGTGAGTGTAGGTGTGGGTGGGTGAATGTGGATATAGGGTGTGGGT
>CAJNOL010001051.1:0-20996 GCA_905250125.1 Rotaria sordida | reverse complement strand
ACAGTGAAAAGCTTCCATGCATTTTTATCATTATTTTTTGGTGTGTCTGGAGTGGAAGGAGTCGAGGGATGATCCGTAATCTTGAAAGACTTTCATTTTTTCTCTAGTGAAATTCCAACGTTTTATTATTTTTTTGCTAAACAGTTCCCAAAAAATACACAATCCCTCCATCCAAAATTCAGTCAAGTTTATCAAAACTCTACTAATCGGTCTTCTGAGTTATTGATCTCTTCCTGAATCCTAGCGATCTCTGGATACTTCTGATTATTTTTCAGAATGAAACTCAAACTTCAAAACTCAGATTCAATTTACGATCTGTCGAAGTAATTTTTCTATGTATAGAAATACGAGCACTTTTATAGTCTCTTATTTTCAAGAGAACAATTGTTTATGGATACTAGCACAATCTCGTCTTATTTCATTGGTCGAATTGGTTCACCAGTCATGTGAAAGAACAGAACAACACATCAAGTACATATCTAAATGACGACTTTAGTTAATAGCCTTTTGCTGTTCATATGCAAATATTAAATTGAATGCAAAGAACAGCAGATCTGTTTGTTTAAATTAAATAATCAATAAGTTTTATAATGCAATTTCTTGCCCAAAAATTTAGTTTATTACGTTCACTTTAGTACGGTTATAAAAGAGATATAGTCAATAAAAATTTATTTTATTATTTTTTTGTTTTTTCAGGTAATATTAGTTTTTGTTTCTCTTAATGGAAGAAACTAATATAGCATCGATTGTTTTGGGTGTCGTAGCCGGTTTTTATAGTACTATCTTTTTACTTTGTTTATCAGATGTTGTTCATTTAAATAAAGAAATGACCAAAATGAAACTTGAATTAGCGGATTTAAGAAATCAAAGTATTATATTCAATCGTTCATTTTTCGTTGATTCATCAAATCAAATATTATTAACAAGAAAAAATATATCTGGAAAATTATGTTTATCATATAATGAACAACGGCAAATACTTGAATATATTAATTTTATATGCAATATGGCAATACTTTTATTTGGATGTTATTCAATATATGTTCATGGCCTAGGAACATATCATGGTCTTGCTTATCGTTTATTTTTTTTCATATGTAAATTATGTACTATAATTATATTGATTTGGCTCAATCTTCATTTTAAAAAAGGTTTACCAAGTGATATATTTTTGTACACATGGATTGATATTAATTGTGTTGTATCAATATATCGTAGTTTACGTCAAATAATCTGAAATAAAAATATTCACAAGAAAACAAAAAAAAAGAATATCTTCTTTTTTTTTTCTTAATGAAATCATTATTTTGTTTTTTAGATAATTATATCATCGAATTTAACTAATCAATAACGAATGATGTATCGTACAACATTAAATAATCGTATCAATGCTTTAGCTAATAACTATATATATATTAATCAAGATGAAATCTCACATTCATTAATATGTCCAATATGTTTGGATCCTTTAATTGATCCACAAACACATGTTTTATGTAATAATTCATTTTGTAATCGTTGTATAAGAAAATTAAGATATTGTCCATGTTGTCGAGCGACGATTATGGAGTTAAATGATCTTATAGTGACAAGTGATATTATAAGAAATACTCTTGATGAACTTCAAGTAAGAATATATAGGAATATGTGAACATTGCAAGATAGTGTCCATCTCATATTTTACGATAATAGAACAAATATCTTTGATGCAAATGAATTTTTTTCAATTTTAAGTCTTTCTCCTTTTTTTTTACTATTTCCATATACAAACAATAAGTTGGGTAATAACAAACCTTCTAATTCATTCAGATTTTAAAGAATGAGTAGTTGATTTTGTCTAGATGAAAGATAAATGATCAATAATAATGAATAATGAATATATCCTTATAACACACTGAGATTAAGATTGAATGTGTATTTAACTTGTATTAAATATAATTTATGCAAACTGACTCTTTACTATACTTACGAGAGAACTCCTTTATCTGATTAATTGATTTTAAGTCGAGACTATGTGCATGACAAAGACTCTAATGAACTATGAATATCTTGAAAAACTCAAATCCTCATCAGGAATATAGTTTCAAGTCTTTTGGTTTGCTTCTATTCAGAAATGAGAACAACGAAAAGATTGACACTTTTATAATAAACTACTCTAATAAAGGTTCGTCTCTATGCAAAGTTTCAAATCGAAATTTGAAAATCAGTTTTTCTGATGTTTCTAAAAGAGAACAACGGCATTAATTGAAAAGTATACCCGTAAAAATACAGTATCTCTGCACTAATAAACTAAGAGTTCAAACTGTTTTCAAGATATTCATAGATCATTAGAGTCTACATGATTCAAAAGTGATTGATCAGTTGGAGCGGTTTCTTCGATATTTTACCGCACCTTAATAATATTATTCGTTAGTATAAATGCATTGTTCACATCTCATATTCTGATATTTCTTTCTTTAACATAGGTTTTCTTTTAGTTCGTTATCTAGAGACTTTACGTTCGATAGATTTAAAAATTAATTAGTGTTGTTTAGTGAGTTTCGACTTTCAATTGATGAATTGATTTTTTTTTCTTTCTTGTATTTAGATTCAATGTAATATATGTAAACATATCTTATGTCGTGGTGATTTTGATAATCATATTCGAAATGATTGTCTTCAACTATCATTAATAACATCTGAAGAAGAAAATAATTCAAATACAAATGAAAAATATCTTGAAAAGCATTTATCAAATTTATATTGTCGTATACGTAAATTAGAAGATGGTTTATATGAATCAAAAAAAGTTATATTGACATTTTTATTTGTTTTATCAATAATTGGAATAATAATTCTTTTAAATACTATTTTATTTTATATAATTTATTTAACTATATCCGGTTTGTTTACAATAAAGTTACCATTATTTATTCAAGCAATACAAAAATTTTTATTTGATTTTCTCCAGTGATGATGATGATTCTACTGTGTTGAATATAAATGTTGGAACAGTAAAAATAAATCTCATTTTTTGTTATTTTTAATAGCTTTATATTTATTTTATATTTCTTCATTAGTCATTTTTATACTATGTATCGTCTTTATGTTTACTATGATAACACTGATAAAATTTTTCTTTTTCTTGCTCATTCTTTCAGTTCGTAATCAGAATAATTTCGTTTTCTTTTTTTTTAATAAATAAAATAACAAGAAACAAAATTTTCTTATTGGTAATATTATTTTAGATTATGCAATCAATACGGCAGTCATTAACAGCTGCATTTGTATGTGAAATATTTATTTTCAGACAATAAATTTATATAGATATATTCTAGAAACAACGTTTCACATTTACACGTCCTTCGTTGATTGTACAGCAAGTTCGTTATGATGGCAGTGATCCAAGTTCATCAGCTTATGGAAAAAGTAGAACAATAAGAATTGATTTTTTTTTCTGTAGAAAAATTTCTATATGTTAAGGTTTATCGTAAAGACAAGATCTTGTTTAATCTGTCAGTTTTTATATAGATTGATGGCTTTTCTTCATTCTATTGAGATTTTTTGCTTAATCGAACACTTATAAGAGAACTATTTGTATTGTAACTCGCTGTTTGAGCTTATAAAGAAGCTTCGATGAGATTAGAAAAAACTTAAAATGGTTTACGTCCATGAGCCTCTAAAGCTGAATTACGACCATTTTATCGAGGTTTTTAGATATTTACAGGACAATCAAGTAACAAAATTTCAACCTGCAATTTAGCCCAAAGCTAGTTCTAAAGATCCTTGAAGGTTTCTTTATCGAGATGTTGAGTTTTCAACTAAACTCGATTTTTGTGGCAAGCGACTATTTGTTGGAAACTCAATATCTCGACAAATGAATATTCTTTTCGGCTGAAAGTAAATACTTAAAGATGGATCGAAAATTAAGTAAAATAGTCATACTTCTGCTCCAGAGATCCATAGGCGCAAATCCTTTGAAGAGTTTCCTAGCCTCATTAAGACCTCCTTGTTGGTCCAATATAACTTTAAGCAACGAAATACAGTTGGAACCGTAGCACGTTTATTTGTGGAAAGGCAATTTAATTCTACAGAAAATTTTTCTTCCACGTTTATAGGAATTTCAATTAAATTTATCTTTTAGCTTGTGAATATCTTCGTAATCATCCAAAGTGATTGAATGAGATTATCATCAGTTAAATCATTGTTTCCCTTAAATTTTATATGAATTAGTTTTACATAAATTAATAGAGTCTATATAAATAAAAACAAAGATTGTATTATTAACAGTCAAACTTGAGTCATTACTCTCGAATCTTTTAAATTTGATTATTAGAATAATACTTTGTTTGTTAAATATCTGTTAGTTTAGATTCGTTTAAAGGGATCCCCCCTTTCCGAGGTTTCTCGAGAATGGCCCGGTGAAACTTTCTGAAACTTTCAGGGTACATAGATCTCGATGAGTAGAGTAAAAGTTGTCATAGACTCAGAATTCTAAAATGCTTCCTTCCCAGAGATATTTGCGATCCAAGGGCGAAAAATGACCTAAAGTTCCCCCTCTCCCCCTCCCCAAACTCTTATACTCCATTGTCTAGGGCTGAAATTTTTTCTGCAGAAACTTGAAACAAATTGGCGTGTGTCTTTTTCTTTTCTTTGGAAAATATCGTTCCTGAGGGTCAGGAGAACCAAATTACTGATAGTACTATCAAAAAATGTGTTTTTTTTCTTATAGTGCCAATTTTGTGGTCCCTAGTAAAATTTCTTAGGAAGAATATTTTCGAGAGAAAAAAAAAGACGCACCTCAATTTGTTCAAAGTATTCACAGTAAAAATTTGAGCTCGATTGGTTGGAGTACGAAGGAAGAAAAGAGGGGAGGGAACTTCATTTTTTTGGTGAAAAAACTGATTTTAAGAAAAACGCAAAGAAAGTTGTGTTTTTTGGTTTTTTCAGCATATTTTGGGATTTTTTTTCGAGTTTTTTATATATAAGATGTGGATCTTCAGTTCTCAACGTGTGCTCAATGGATAGAGGGTATTTAAACCTAGATACTAATCACAAAAAATGAAAAATGAAAAACGAAAAATGTGAAAATTTTGAGTCGGGAAAGGGGGCGGAGATCCCCTTAATGAAACTTAAGAAAGTATAAGATTAAAGAAAAGAACATATCATATAAAACATTTAAACTGTATAATTTTGATAGGTGGGAAACAGACTGATCCAAACAAAGGTAGCGATTTAAATAAAACGAAGACTAGTGATAAAAAACGAAAATTGAAGTCAGTCGATGATACAAAACAGCCAGGTAAAAATATTATCACAAACCATAGTATTAATTCTTTTTTTTTTGTAATATTTTAGGTACAAAACGACAGGATTGGAGTGATCCAACTAAAACGACTAGTAACGATCCACCTTATGGAAAAGCCGGTGGCTCCACAGATGCACATAATCCAGACCGTGGGAAACAACCATAATTTCCTCTTTCGTTTTTGCTGTATTCTACGCTCTCTCATGTAGTGTTATAGGAGCATCAATAGTCTAGTGTTTGATCCATTGTCCGAAAAATATTCCGTTTTGTTTTCTCAAGATTTAAGATGATTTTGTCTTTGAATGTTCTTAATAAACAAGCAATTATATTAAAAACTTTTCAGTTATTTTATATTCTTCAAATCCAATACTACATATCTCGTCTTCAATATGATTTTGTATGAGAAAAACTATGTATACAGTTAATATACAAATGTCTGATTGTTATATATCTAGTAGATTCTATTCAAATAATGAAATGAAAAATCAACATATACTAAGTATTAATACACTTTTCTTGAATAAAAAGTAAATTTTAATTTGTTTTAAATATTACAGCTACGAACTTTTACGATAATAATATGGATGTGTTTATAAATTATGATAATGGAAGTTTTGGAACCTAAATAAAATTTTCCATTAGAACTCATAGTTATTTTTTGATTCAAGCTATCAATAATGAGTTTAATATGAATAATCGTTTGGATATTATTGACAATTTTCTTCTTCATTTGCATGTATATTTTTATTCTTTCAAGATAGAATACAATATTATCAATATAAATAAACTAAATAGAAAATATAATTCAATGATAAACGAATTATCCATATAAGATGCAGTTGAAAATAGAGTTTACTTGTATCAATATTTTATTTTATTTTGTAGAAATCTTTTAAATCTATAATACTCAGAAAATAGAAGTTGATTAATGAAGACATTTATGTGAGACTTTTTTAACTAATTGAGATATAGTCACCGTCTAGAAATTAGAAATTCAAGAAAATCAAGTGGGGTTCAATGTTTAAAGCATCCATATCAGGAATTATGTACCAGTCTTTGTAGCCCCGTCAGTGGAATTGTGTGTAACAGTGTTTCAAACTCTCTCATTGTAGAGTGTCCTAAATTTTCTCGAATGATTCAAAATCCAAAGAATTCACTGTTGGAAGCTCCTGAATTGGAATAATATGTATCAATCTTGGGAGTTCCTTCGGTGGTGCTTTAGTGTTCCAGTGTTTCGAGCCACCCTTATTGAAGAAGAATTCGAATTCCATCACAATGTGCTGTTGAATTTCCAATTTCTGAATGGTGAAGGCTACTGATGAAGTATGCTGTATTACATGTAGGAAGATATAACTATATAAACATTTAGAGATTGTTTACAAGGATTTCAATACAATTATTTAATAGATCGCCGTCAAGAACTCAGTAAACTGGCTAATAGCAGATGAAACTAAACAATGATTACTTAAAACATACAAATTAAATTAATCGAATTGATACATCTACTAAAATAAAGGAAACGACTTCTTTTTCAGAATAATATTTCTCATTGAAAAGAAGAATTCAATCCAATAATCGAATCATGCATTGATAAAAACAATGACACAAGTTATACAAAAAAATCGATATTGATTCAAATTCGAGTTTATAATGATATATAAACCATAGGTCTTGACTAATTGTTATATTTATTTTAAACTTCTTTTTTTGTCAAAGAATGAATTAAATAAATTTCAAAACATCTCTACGTCTTTCTTGTTCAAGTAATTTTCTCATGCTCATTTAAGTTCTTTGTTAATTAATGAACGAGTAGTTCTCACAAGCATTTATTTATAGAAATCATCAATGAGAATGAGATTGCTAGATGGTCTTCTTTTGATTTATGATGATTAAATGAATATTTAATAACATTTTAGAAACGATGTTCAAAACATTGATTATAATTCTAAACTAAAAGTGAAAAAAGTCGATTTGATATATTAGTAACTTGTAAAATTGCATTTATCTAATAATAGATTCTTTCTTGAATTTTTTATTCAAATTATAAAAAATTAACTTCGATGTCAAGTATTATTTTTGAATTCTCTGATAGGTATCGATAGGTAAAACCAATTCGAACATTTAACATAAAGCAAAATAAGATTTCTTCACTAGTCGTTTATTTCTAGTATTGCCATTAACTGATTTCCTAAGGAATACATTCCGAATCTATAACTAACTAATCAAATTCATTTTATTCTAGGATAAATTGAAGAGAGAAAAATAAATCATTAAACTGTCAAACGAAAGAAAAAGTAGAGAAAGTGTACAAGTATTCCGATAAATAGTTCTTAGATGAGTACTCTTGCTACAGTAGTGGATTTAGAGAGTGGGAGACACTAGAGACGATTGCTCCTCCCTTCAGAAATATTTCTCAGCAGAAAACGCCCAAAAATGAGTTGATACGACCTCTAATGGGCTTCAAAACACGTTTTACAACTATCATCTCCCCGACCCAAAGCTCTAGATTCACCATTGTCTTACAACTCAGGTATGTGGATACGATCTAAAAGAAGTGTTGAAGTATATAGAGTAGAAATATGCATCCACGGTCCCCCTTCTTTCTGGCACAGATCGTGATAAATGCCTTAGCAACGTCTTCCCACCATCAAAGATCGTATATCATTAAAGTCTCGTTATAATAACTATATGAACTCCTTTCTTATGACATTTCTAGAAAACTAATTAAAAGGATGGTGAAGAAATATGTCCCAATTAATCTTGTTCTGTGTTATATTAAAAATCATTAATGAATTATTCAAGCATTAAAAGTTTCATTTTTCATAATTCATCTCTTAAAAGCTATTCTATTCAAATATTTATTCTCTTATTTTAAACAAATATAAAAATTATTCGTCATCGATCGATTTTGTTTCATAATACATATACTTATTAACAAATGAATGAAATAGCACATCTGCTTATTTAAATGAATGTATTAAATTGACACATCATGTGCCTTAAACTAACAATCATTAATTTATAAATGTTTTATGTTGAACAAGCCGAAGTACACCTATATATTTGTTTATTTGATGACAGGAAATCATTTCATTTATTCTCACACTTATATGTTTCATTTTTTTTTTTTTGTACAGAAGAAAAGAACATACAAACAAGAAATGATTATTTTTCTTTTGTTTCGCGTTTAAATTGACCGTTAAAAATCAATAGTAAACGATGAGAATTCAGATTTTTTATTTGTATGTTCAAGTGCTTTAAGATTTAATGTAGCTTTACTATTGATTCGATGATTTTCTTCTTTTTCAAAATTTTGTTCTTCTAATATATTATTACTGTTCTTATTAATATTTTGATCTTTTATATCTTCATAAGATATTGAAGCTAATTGTGCTAATTGTTGTAAAAATGTCATTCCAAATTGATTTGTTGATGACCAAAATGGTGTTATTGATGAAAACATTGGTAAACATGTTGATGTTGCATTAAGAAATGATGATGTAAGTGATGAATATGATGATAAAATTTCTGCTTGAGAAAATGAACTAAGACAAGTAAGAAGACTTGTTGGAGGTGTAAATAATGGATATATTTGTGTCGATGTAGTTGATAATGTTATTGGTGAATTGATTTTTTCACGTTTACGCCATTTAGCACGTCGATTTTGAAACCATACTTGAACACGTGCTTCAGTTAGATCAATACGCATAGCTAATTCTTCTCTTTAAAAAATAAAAATAAATTAGCATAAATATTTTTTAAAAAATCTTGTATTTCAGTTTATGTCCGAAAAGAAAACATAATATTTTTTCTTGATCGTCTTAACCGAAACGATTAATTATCCGAATAAAGTGACTAAAACTGATCAAGCCTCACTGGTTCGCAATTGAGGGTTTTATACAGTATTAACATACTATCTTTGTTAATGAAAATTCAGGAAATGAATCTAACTCTATAGCAGATCTCGAAACGAGTCGCCCGGCCCGACAATTTTATTCTTTTTTGACATAAGTTTTTCTGAGATTTGGCTCATCCCTGAGGGTGATAGGGAAGCTTCTCCACACTACTCTCCCTTGGTCATCACTTTTTATAAAAGCCGAAAAATATGGAATAGATATCTATTAAGAAAAAAAATCTTTGTAAATGAAATTTCTTTAGGATCCGGGCCATAAAAAAGTGGCCTGCTCTATACAAAGATGGTACGATTTATCAACAGTGGAAAATATCAGCGTTATACATACATGTTTTATTTTAATCCTTTAATAAATAAAAACAACGATCTGTAGACATGTTCAACTCAAGATTTTTGTTTCATGTTGAGATACTCAACATCTGTTAATAATCACATTGTATAGAAATATATTGCCCACCTAAGTTAATAAATAGTAACTGAGTCGATAATCTGATATTAAAAAGTAGAATAGTGTGAAAAACATAATTTTGCAATCAAATAAAATAACAACTGATTTATCTTTTCTATTCTATTCATTTTGTCACAATAATGTGTAAGAAAAAAAAAAGAAGCTGTTCTCAAAACAAAACTCATCAAACAATCAGAAATTTATCACCTAAATAATAGCTCACTTCTTCGTGTGATAAGTGTATATCACAATAATTTTCCTACTGTGAATATAATTATGAAGTGTTGACAATAGGTAGTTGTTAAACCATTGGTTTATAAAAAAAAAAGAAAAGAAAAGAAAAGAAAAGATAAACATCATTATGTAGAAATATGTATGGGAAATGTATGAAGCTCTTAATATTAAGTACTTCTTATTATACAGTTCATATAATTGTTAATCAATGAATAAAAATAAATTATGCTCAACAATATTGTTTAAAACAAAAAAAGAATCTCACGATCTCAATCAGCAAAAGCTATTAAATATTCATTTAGACAAAAGAAAAAAAAGATTCATCTCAAGCTTTTCATTATAATTCGAATTTTCACAGTCGAAATTAAATAAAAACAAAATATAGGTGTGTTTATTTAAATAATACACATCTTTTGATACAAGTTGTGATCTTTTTCTGAATCTTGCCAACTCTATAAAGTTTAAAATGTGAATTGGAAATAAGAACCACTAACTATGATTTATCCTATTCTTAACTTTCTAGTGGATATCTTATAAAGATTGTTGAGCCTATTATAGATTCGAAATGTTCCATCATCTATGTTTGATAAGATACATTGAAAAATTTCGAAGAATTTACCTCATAAAAACATCTGGATAATGTGTACGTTGAAATGCTTTCTCTAATTCTTCTAATTGCAATGAAGTAAATGTTGTTCTTAAATTTTAAAAAGAAAAATTTAATAATTAATGTATTTTTCTTTTTTTACCTATAACGTCGTTGTTTTCGTTTATGATTTTCTTCATCACTGTAACCACTTAAACTATCACATTCTTCTTTTTCAATATTTTCTAATCCTATCATTTTGATTTCTTTGTTAGAACTATCACTTGATTGATGAGTATGAATATTCATTGAATGATAATGATAATGTGAATAAGTTTCGTTTTTCCAGTTAATCTCTTGACTATGTTTAATATCTGTCATTATCGTCGATCAAACGAATGTTGTATTAATCTGATCGCGCTGACACAGACAGAAATACAATTGGCTTCCTATCAATCGTATGACAAATGATTGGTAGAGAGAGAAAGAGAGAACATAGAAGTTTTTCTCTTTCAATCGTTATTGTTGTCCACGATTGGATGTATTACAGTTAAATAAGCGAGGAAGAGAAAAAAAAGAATGGTTTAGATCGATTTATTATTTACATAGCTCAAACAAAAAAAAAAAGAAAGAAAGAAAGAAAGAAAAGGAAACAGGCTTAATTTTTTGTTGAAAAAAAAAAACGAGTTCTCGTCCAATTAGAAACGATTAAAGAGTAGTAGTTTGATGGCTTATTAATAATGAGTATTTCCGATTATTGTTTGAAGTCTATATATACCTATCATCAGACATGAATAAACAAATAAAATACATCTTGATCAATTCAAGCTATTGAACTAATTGATTATATTATAATCATTAATATATTTAGAAAGAAAAGAAATGGTCATTTTTGGTCTTCAGAAGTTTTCTAAATGAATTATTTAGATTTTTATTTTTTATTTAAATTACGATGAAAATTGAAGAGTTTAGTTTAAATTTATGTAAGATGTATACAATTCAAAACTTCAGCAAAATTTTCAAGTTGCATAGAAAAACAAAAATATATTTTCGATTTAAAAAAAATCGTTTTCATGAAAAAAATTAGTTCAGATACTGATTTATGTGGCCTATTTTTTTCTTCTACAATATGTTACATTTTTAAATCGAATTTTTTTTTTTATTCGTTCTCATTCAATATTGAACTTAGAAAAATAATCGAAACATTGATATGTATATATATATATATGTGTTTTGATTATATTTCTAAACTAAATATTAGATTGTAAAGAGAAAAAAATTCGATCGAAAAATGTAACGTATTGTAAAAGAAAAAATAGGTCATATGAATCAGTACCTGGGCTCATTTTTTCTCATACTATTGTCCGTTTCAAAATATAATGCCGGCCTCTGTTTTTTGAATAACTCGAGAACGCAAGCAGCTAGAGACTTGCGATTTTTACTAATCGAAAGAGAAGATCGGAGGACGTCTTTTTCTCCAATAATGTGTAAGAAAAAAAATCCTTTTAAAACGAATTATTTTCGAAAAACATGTAAAGGAAGGCATGAAAATGACCTGTCATCTAGATGAAATTTTGATTTTGACCTTTGATTTAGATAGAGAAACCTCAAACCTATAGTTCAAGATATAGTGCGTTTCCTTACTTTTCACTACGTTTCCATCAAAATGTCCAGCCGTTATGATAAAAAGTGAGAAAATTTAGTAAAAATTCCTTTTATTTGCGAATGTAAACACATATTCAATTTGTTCAACGTTAGAATGTAATAAGAGAACCAATCTGCATTGTATCTTGAACTATAGATTTGAGGTCCTTCTATCTAAATCAAAGGTCAAAATCAAAATTTCATCTAGATGACAGGTTATTTTCATGCCTTCTTTTACATGTTTTTCTAGAATAATTTGTTTTAAAAGGATTTTTTCTTACACATTATTGAAGAAAAAGACGTCTCCCGATCTCCTCTTTTGATTGGTGAAAACCGCAAGTCTCAAGCTGCTTATGTTCTCGAGTTATTCAAAAAACAATGACGGACATTATATTTTGAAACGGACAATAGTATTTAGAATTTGTTTTATGAAGAAAAAATTATTTTTTTCTATGTAACTCGATGAGTTCTATCCCATGCTAATAAAAAAAAAAGTTTTTTTCCTGAAGTTTTGAATTATGCATACTTTAATCAAAAATATTATAAATCAATCTGAACTGTAAATTTTTCTCAGATAATACCATTTTTTAAACTATTTTTCTTGCCATTATGTTTTTTATTAGTCTTCAAATATTGTTTGTACAATAGAATACTTAACGATCAAAAATGCTTACGCACATATCCTTTGTTCTATGTGATCGAATAAAAATGAGATTGTCAAATATTATATATTTAGTCACAATTTAATCTTATTTTACTTTGCTTATTTATTATTATGACACATTTATGACGTGATTGACTTTATTTTTATCGTAAGACATCATATACTAATTTACCGTGCTCATTCGACCATGCTACATCGTTTCAACTTATTTCTCCTTTTTGTTATGGTGAAAAAGGTAGAAGAAAATGTAATGTCTATTTACTAATATATATATATAATATCAATACATGCTTTATCGATTTTTGTAGTTTAATATAAGCAAAAACTATGTCAAGATCGAAAACAGTAGCTATTATTGGTGCTGGTGCTTGTGGCTTAGTATGTGCTAAAGTATTATTGGATGATGGTTTCAATGTAAGTCTTTTCGATCGACAAGAAGAATTAGGTGGTATCTGGTCTTCAAAATTAGCATATGTAGATTTACATAGTCAACAACCAGGAGGAACATTGGAATTTTCTGATCTATATGATGGAGTAGGTAAAGTCTATTTTTATTATTTATATATATATATATATTTTCTACAATCAATTTAAGAATTTGCTTCTTGGCAACATATACATGAATATTTACAAAAATATGCTGATCTATTTCATATTACTGAACGAATTCAATTTCAGACTCGAGTTATATCAGTTTTTAAAGATGATTTAAAAAATGATAATATTCCTTGGATTATTCAAACTGAAACAATTCATGGCAAAAAAGAAACACATGAATTTGATTTTGTTATTGTAGCTAGTGGTCTTTATTCAGAACCATATATACCAATTTATCGTGGTCAAAGTCATTTTGCTGGTTCAATTGTATCTCCATTTGATATTAAATCACATAAACAATTAGTAAATAAACGTATAATAATAGTTGGTGGTGGTAAATGTGCAACAGATATGGCAACTTTAGCTGGTCGTTACGCTCGTTCATGTTATTTAGTTTTTCGAAAAGCTCATTGGATGATTCCACGAAGAATTATGAATGGTCTATTGCCAGTACGAATTTTATGTACTCGTGCATTATCTATTCCATTTATTCCAATTCCTGGTGCACCATATGGTAGTTTATTTCGTTTTCTTCATAAACAATTTCCAAAAATATTTACAACAATGATCGATATTCTATCAAATGATATGATGTCTATTCATGGACCTAATCTGTTCAATGATAAAATATTTATTCCTCAATATTCGTTTCAAAATATAGAAAATATTTCAATTATACCAAATGATTTTATTCGACTTAAACATGAAGGTTATATTATCGGAAAATTCGGAACAATTGATGAAATTATTGATGAAACAACAATACGATTAAATTCAGGAGAAAAATTACAAGCTGATATGATTATATCAGCAACAGGATATATTCGACGTTTTCATTTTTTTTCTGAAGAACATACTCAAATGATGGGCTTAAAAACGCTCAATGAAGATATTACATTTAATCTTTATCGTCGAGTTATACCTATTGGCATACCTAATATAGCATTTATTGGTTTTACAGGATCTTTAGGTCTTTGGATGATTGCTGAAGTAGCAAGTCATTGGATATCAAATTATTTTCTCAAACGACTTAAATTACCAGATTCAGAAGAAAAAATGTACGAAGAAATTGAAACACATCATACATTTGTTAAAAAGATATTTAATCGAAGCGAATATGACTATAGATATTATTGGTCAGCACCATTAGAAATTTATTTGAATGATATGGGCTTAACATTACATAGAACAAGTAATTGGATATCAGAATATTTTGGTATATATCGTCCTGAACGTCTTAAAGATTTACATGATGAACGAAAAATAATTGCCGAAACAGGACATAAACCTCGACATTTTTATTTTAGTTTTAAACTTAATGTTATTCTTATTGTAATTCTAATATTTATTTATTTAATTTGTTTTTAAAGTGAATTTTTTTTCTTATAAACTAAGAATATGTATAAATATAAATTACAATAATATTTTTACGTTTTTTCGTACATACTGGTGAAATATTATCTGAATATAATTTATCAAAGCATTCAATAATAAAAATAAATTTTCTTAATCCTTTAAACCTGTTTTCTGAAAAAAAAAATATATACTTAAAAATACATTGACTAAATTTCAAATGTATTAATAACAAAGAACATAGCCAAAGCAATTGATCTTTATGACTCTCATGGATGTCAATCAGATTTCTACGCGACGAAATTTCACAGTCACTACAATCATTTATTAGAATATTGTAAAAAGTTTATTATCATAGTGTACATAATTTGAATAAGATCGAACAATTTTAATATTTGAAAAACAGCATATGAGAGATAAGTTGAATTACTTATTGAATTGAAAGAGCAAGATGCGATTGTGGGTATTTTCATTTCTTGAAGACTATCCTTTATTAACATCAGCTTTCATAGGTAAAGTGCCTGTTGATCAATTTCAATCATGCTATGTAACACATTTGATAGTAAACTTAGTCTTGTCTATGAATGAGGAATGCCATTGAACTGGTTAAATGTTCTGCTTTGATTTATTGGTTAAATAAAACTTTCAAAACGTTCGCATAATAAAGATTCCTGATTGTTATGAGTTGCAAGGTGAAGAATCTTGCACAAAAAGTTTTGACAAAAAGATTAGGATAAAGTCTATTAAGAAAGATTAAAATCCATCTTCAAAGTCAAGAAATTAGACTTTTATTGAATTCAACTAATGTCGGATTATTTTAAAAGTGCCAACAACTATTTTTTCAATAACTTTTCAATGGTTCAAGTTATAGAGGTCGGATTTTCACCGTTAGAAAGAGCGAGGTGGGGGATGTCGATCTGTATAAAATTCATTAAGTTTACAAGTCTTTTGTATTGTTGTTTGCAGTCAAATATCTTATCGGTTGTCTATTTTTATAAGCTTTCATAATAAGTTAACATCTAATTAGACCAAAATGCAGCCCAAATTATTCAGTATGTGTGCTAAAATTTTCAAATCTTTGCGTTTATTTCCTTACGCCTTGATATTAAAATGTGGAAATTTTAGCACAAACATCGGACAATTTGGGCTACATTTTGGTCCAATTAGATGTTTACTTATTATGAAAACTTATGAAAATAGACAACTGATAAGATATTTGACTGAAAACAATCATACAAAAGACTTGTAAACCTAATGAATTTTATACGGATCGACCTCCCCCGCCTTGCTCTTTCTAACGGTGAAAACCCGATCTCTATAACTTGGGCCGTTGAAAAGTGTTATTCAAAAAACAGTCGTTGGTACTTTTTAAAAAAATCCGGCATTAGTAATCGAATTTTAGTTAGAAAAAAAAATCGATTTCAATTAGATTTTCGTTTGTGTTTTTCTTTACATGGAAAATTTTCCATGAAAAAAGAGGTAAAATTCAGACTGGCAGTCTATTTCGAGATCTGATATCAATTATCTGTTTACTTTTTCTCATTTGTTAAAAAATTCTGTATAATTCAATTAGCATAAAGCAGATATATTAGATACCATCAAAAGCTATTTCGTACAATTTAAATATGTCTTTTTCTAGCACCAACTATTTCTATATTTAGCATACACGATTTCTAGATGTATCACTGAATCGTAAAGGGTATCGTTTAATCAATAGATTAAGGTAGAAACAAATACAAATATCGTTTTCATATCTTATTTTAGTATGAAAATAGTGGTAAGATTTTGATAACATTATGAAGGGGTACAAAATAATTCTCTTTCATATAAATTCGTAAGTTTTTTCTTATATTGGAATCCGTATGATTTCTTTCTATGAGATTCTTCGATATGACATATCATACGCGGACTAGAATACAAAGTTGAAAAAAAGGAAATCTGTTTTTTATTATTGTATTAATATAAACGACGGGCTAGTCACAAAATTTTTGATTGTGGAAGTTTTTCAAAACATTTCTGAAAGGAAAACTAAATGAAAAAGCAAAAATCAGATTTCAATTAACTGTTTAAAAGTATTGTGCTGTTGCTTTGCGATAAAATTCATTTTTTTTTAAATTGCACTCTTGTCAAGATAAAAAAAAGAAAAAGAAGAAAGAAAATCAACAGGAGATCAAATGATTTATTTTATTACAAAAAAAAAATATGCATGTTAATATATAATGACATAGATGCTGTTTGACAGAGTTTGTCGTTGTTGATTGATATAGTTACGGTGAAAAAAAAATGGTTGATAGAGAATATAGATGATCAGAATTAAAAATAATACATCAGGTAGAAATAATTATTTATTTGACAAAAAAAAATCAGTTGTAAGATTAAATGAAATCATACAACTAGATTCTTGAAAGATCTGATCGTCATATAAGATTTTCTATGATCTTATAGTGGTAGCAAGATCTTTTAAGAATCTTCTAGTAAGATTTTTAAGACTACGATTAGTGCCAAAGCCAGTGTTTCAGCTCAGAATAGGTTGAACCCACCATAATCCACACAAAAAGTTTTTTTTTAACGTAGTTTTCTACCTCTCTCTCTCAGAGTAGGTTCTGTTTACCATGATCCACCCTTAGTTCCGCCACTAACTACGATATTTCTACATCATTTAATAAATTAACTGTTCGTGTCTTATGATCATATATTAAGTTAGAACTGAACTAATTTTTAATAAAAATGTCTTACTTTTTTGTCATCAATCATACAAATTTTATTTTATTTTGTTTTACATCACTCTCATGTTGAATCGAGTTAATTTATTCTACATAAATTTTGAAATTTTAAGATATCATGAATTTGAAATTTAATTATCTATTTTAGAGTATTTCTTACTAAAATATAATCCTATGTCTGCTTCTTCAAGTAGTACTAATGATTCTCGAGCATTACATGTTTATCGATTACCTGTATATCAAAAACATACTCGTGGTTATGATAATCATATATCAATTCCATACGTTCGATCTCCTTCACCTGATTCAAAAATATATATATCTCGACGACGTCAATCAACACCATCGACATCAACTGTACGTATTGTAGAAGTGAAATCTCCACAACCAACTGCATACATCAAACGTTATTATCCTCATACAAGAACAACACGTACTATTAGAGAACGAAGTCCACTTTCAACAGAATCTGAGTCAGCTTCATCAGTATCATCTCCTCTTCCACCAGTTTCTTTAGTAAAACGACGACAACAAGAACCACGTGTTGTTCGTATAGCTACATCCTCAACAAATACTAGTTCTAATAATGATTTAATTGTACCAGTTGCTAAAAAAAATCGTCGTACACTTGCTGACGCACCAGTTGCTATTGTATCTGAAACTCCACTTGTTCATCGTGGTACATCACCAAGAAAACAATGGAAAAAACGAGAAAAAAATATTCCACTTGATCTTGAACGTGATGTTTATATATCGGATGAAGATTATTATGAAGAAGCATTTCCTGATGGTGTAAGTTTTTATTCTAAAGAAAAGAAAAACAATATCTTTCATTTCTGTGTCTCTTTTTTGACTAGACATATAAACCAAAATCTTATAAATTTTGTAAATGGTGTCATGGAAAATGTGCTCGTCGTTGTCCACATTGTAATTTTTGTGAATGGTATTATAGTTGTCCATGTTGTTGTTGGCTTACATGTTTACTTTTATCATTAGGTTTACTTATTGGAATTTGTATTCTACTTGGATTTTTACCAGGTAAAATTAATTATTAAATTCGATTCATTACTCTTTGCTTTTTTGTTTGTTCTTATATAGAAACAAATCCATCACGACGTCCAGTTAATACTAAAGAAGTAAATACAACTATAAATGCAATACAACAAAATTTACCTTGTGATCCAATTACGACTTTTAATGCATCAAGTACATTAATTCGATGTATTGATACAACACCTGTTTATATTTATACTGTAGTTGCACAATCGTATAGTAGAGCTTTTCGATTAGATATAACTAATTTTAAAAAATTATTAAATGTTTTATGTTTATTACTTTTTGTGTTGATACAAAATCGATTCAATAAATAATTTCAAATAAAACATTCGAATTAATGTTGTGTCATCAAATATTTTCCTGCGAAAAACAAAAATTCTAGAGACTTTGATTCGACTTCAAGAGAATCTCTCTCTTTTCTGGAGTTATTGAAGAACAGTTCGTCAGAAATATTTGAGACTTTTAGAGAAGATAAATCTTGATGAGTAGAACAAAAGTTGTCATAGGCTCCAAATTCTTAAATACTTCTTTCTAGAAAAACATCTGGGTGAGCACGATGACGATGAAGAGTTCAGTGACTTCGAAGATGAAAGTGCTTATTCAAACAATGAAAATATTGATCCCATTTTTTGATACGACTGTAGAAGGTAAGAAGATCTCAATTCAAGCGAACTTCAGCCTCAATTACATGCGAAAAGTTATTGAGTATTACGACGCGTGTGATTCAAATCTGTTTTTCATCGACAATATATTGCTCGTTTCCGTCACTACACTAAACAACATGATATAAAACGAGAGAAGATACAGACTATCGATGATTTTGTCTATGACAAGTTTGAAGAAACTCGAAATAGTGCTCTCTCTGTTCACGATCGAGATTTGAAATGATGGACATTCCAAAAAGCTACTGAAGATCCAGGACGCTTATGTGTCAAGCATACGAACATTGGTTTGGGGTATTCAAACATCATCATCGCATTTGTTCGAGAAAATTGACGAAACCAGTGATCCGTCGTCATGCAGACGATTCTAATAGTATAATTGCGCCTGTCGATTCCTTTTTAATTGATGTGAAATGAATGATGAAGAATTATGCACTCGATAAAATTCTAAATATCGATTAAGTTAGCTTGAAGTTAGGGTTTCATTCCACTAGAACACTTTTGCATGAAGGGAAAAATGGTACTTTGGCTCGTGTAAAGTCAAAAAATGCTACAACACATTCTTACATCGTTCAATCAATGATATCTCTTGCTGGAAAACTTGTTGGTCCCTTCTTTGTTTGCTTCAAGGAGCCAAAGGAGAAGATGAACGATAATAAGTTAGCAAACTATTTGTCTTTCATATAATTAAAAGATGTCTCTTGTATTAGATATCAACTGTCTCAAACGTCGTTGTAACGTGCAGTTCTTCGGAGAAGCTCACCATTTCATAAGTTGGGTACTGGGTGGGTGTGGGGTGTGGGGTGTGGGGTGTGACTATGGGTGGGTATGGGGTGTGACTGTGGGTGGGTGTGAGTGTGTTTCACGGGAATAGACACCCACACTCACACCCCACACCCACATCCACGCCCACACACATTCACACCCACACTCACGCCCACACCCACCCACACCCCGCCACACCCACACTTACACCCACCCATAACATAGAAGAATTACATCGATAATTATTAGAAATTTAGAAAATAACTAAAGAATCTTGTGCGAATTCGATCGATAGATCAAATCTACTCTAAAATATTTCTATTGATTTAGATTTAAATCGAAATCTCCATAGTATTCTTCTTGGATCAATCCTTGTCTTACGTCGAATAACGTTTAGTCATCAGTCAATATGCTAATGAATGCTGAATGATTGTTACTATAGAACTTAAGTTTGGTCATCGAAAAGTCTAAAGGAAAAAGACCGTAAAGCCAAAATTATGAAAAGCAGAAAATTATCAAATAGTCCATCTATCAAGATGCATTTTTTTTATTTTTGACATTACCCTAACATTCTAACAGAGATCATACAGAAATCAAAAGAAAAAAGTTCGGAAATATCATTTATTTACTTATGTGGTGAAAATCACTTACAAATTGAGGATTTTGTCGTAATTGATTAGTCTGATTATTTGCGAGATGATATGGTGATGAAATCAGCCGAAAAGACGGTTTTTGCCAATTTTCATTGAAAATCACGATTCATCAATGACTTTTTATGATTACTAAATTTGGATTCTATTCAAACATTCTCCAATAATTGTACTGACTAACGACTATCATCAGTTTGATATGTGATAAATCTCATGCACATTTTAATGACAATAATGCAGTTTTTTAACCTATACTGAAGAAATGAAGTAGAATATTACACGATATTTGTCAAACGCAATGCTTACCAACTGCGATACTGTGTTAAGAAAAGTTTGTGGAGGAATACACCAAGAGAAAATTTAGATCGAATTTTAAATATATGTAACCCTTACTGTATGCTTAGTTTTTTGTTG
>CAJNOL010001050.1:66500-83693 GCA_905250125.1 Rotaria sordida | reverse complement strand
GTACGGAAGACAGATGTCCTAGTATGATATTTAAATACTAACATAATATTCACTGCAAGGTAATTTCTTCTCAAGAAAGCTGCATACAATTATATGTACAATCTACTCGAAAGTTACATTGAATCTGACGTATTGTAGTCGTCCATAGTTCGCTAAATTTGGAACTGTATGTCTTCCATTATATGGATCGTAATACTCAATCACTATTAGAATCAATTCATCTGTAATGAGTGAAGTATTGAAATGAGTATAGGTTAATCTAATGTACTCGAAATATTTCATAATAGTAATATGTTAAAGATGAAAAATAGATGCTTTTATTAACTCGGATAAAAAAAGTGAAAACAAAATCGCCATCTTGTGAAACTTACTGAAGATGAACGAAAACTCATGTCGAAGATTCAAAAACCACTTGCATCATCTCGAGACATTGATCTCTCTGACAAAGTTCGAACGAATTTCTAGGAACTCACCGTTCTCTAGATCATCACAACACATAATATAGATGTTGTTACAACGAAAAACATGCAAAGTATGGAGGCCGAATGCGTACGCGACAGACTACAGAAATGCTGTGCTTCGCACCGTATTAACAAAATAGTTTATATAGATATACATTCAGACTTACCATGAACTACATCAACTTTTTCTTTAATAATTATTTTTTTCATACGATTTGTTTTTTCACAGTTGACTTATAATTTTACTTTTATAGAGGCTACTGAATGATTAAAAATAAATCTGTTCACCATTTGAATTATTCACATGTTATTCATGTTTATTTTTTGTTCGGATTTTGGAATACTTTGTATTATCACACTAGAAAAATAAAAATATTAAGAATTTTAAGGAGTTCAAAATGAATTGATGCTTAATTATTATTATAAGATACATTCAATTTTCATGGCTGAAAAAAAAAAAGTAATAAAGATATAAATAAAAAGAAATAGCTTTATTTTAATGATACAAGATAAACGATACTGAATATCATATTAATTGAATATTGACATATTTCAACTACAATAATAAATGTGTAGAAATAAAATTGATTTACAACATTTTAATAATGTTCTTTCGCCTGATACAACAGACCCACTGATCTAATTTATGGTAAGTATCGAAAACTGGACTATTTCATTGTTTGCAACATTTCTGTATATTGGTCATTATTAACACTATAAATTGATAGTATAGGTAGATATAAACAATAAATGACTCTCTCATATAATATACAATAGAACAACAGTTGTTCAAAAACTATAATATTTCTCTAGATTTTACTTTCGTATTGTCAAAGTTCAAAACTTCCATGAAAAATGATGTCAAGATAGTGACTGGATGATATAATTACCAATATCAGAGGTGTCTCGAGGGAGTGATCTATTTCCCAATCTTGAAAAATTTTCGTTTTTCCTCAGTGAAGTATTATTCTTTTTTTTTGCTCATCAACTCCCAAAAAAAAACACTTAACCCTCGAATACTTCTGGCCAATATAGACGATCGAAATAATAGATTAGATATATGATGATAAAAAATATCTAAGAGATCATTCTAAAATCTCAAAAATTCAATAGAGTATAAATAAAGATCTTGAACTATTATTTATACTTTATTGTAAAAAAAATATGGAACGAAAACTTTCAATCATTAGGTTACCAATGATGGAAAAATGCAAATAAAAATAAATATTAACAAATGAATTTTATTAATTATTTTGATTTTCATATTTGCACTTCTATACAATTATATTTTCATTTTTTTATATTATTTGATCACTCAAATTCATATTTATAGTCGTACAAAAAGAAAAACAAAAGTGATGATGCGAACAACATTCTAATTCTTTAAAATTACTTCATCTATGTTGTTCACATTGTTTGTTTTATCAAGCATGTCTTTAATGAACTATCATATTAATGAAGATTGATCGAAGAATTTCTATTATGAAAAAAAAGTTTGTTTTTGTTTAATTTTCTTCTCTATTTAATGATGTTATTAAATTTTCTATGTTTTCTAATATTCATTCTTCTAATTCTATTTTTAGTCTCTTGTGATTTGATATCATTATTAATACAATTAAGTGAACGTATCTTTCATCTTCTTTTTCTTTTCTTCCTTTAGAAACAATGATTTGACACATATTGCTTAGCTGTTATTTTTTTAATTCTATAAAAAAACAAAAAAAAAAAAAAAGATTGCACAGATGTACTGCGAAGAAAAGAAAATACATAAAACAAATCATATTCGTTCATCGAAGCATATTAAGACAACTTTTACTTAAATTGAACAACTTGAGAGCTTTTTTGTCTAATTAAAATCAACCACATGGAAGAATTCAAACACAAAAAAAAAGACATCATTGAAAAAATGGCCTACAAAATAATTAATGAACGTCTTGTTAAAAATAAATGTTCGACACTTTGAATAATCTATTGAATATTTCAATATACATAAGATTTTATGTTTTAGTGAGAATAGGATAATTGATTTTATTATATTTGAGTATTCAAAAAATGACTATGAAATTTTTCACCATGTAAGCGAATACATTTTCTTTGACATCAAATATATTCAATTGAAAAAGAAGAAAAAAAAAAAACATTGTATAATCATTTGTATGTCATAGAGTCTTTCGAAGAATTGAAACTAAAATTGAGCAATTAGTTAGCTTCATTTATCTTCTGTTTTTTTTTGGTAAGTGTTAAAATGTCGCTCAACAAGTTATTCCCAAGAGATTATACAACATAGATGAACAAAAAAAAAAAAAAGATCTATGTCGATGTGTTATACATGTAATTTTGTCGACAATGAACATCTTTATTTCATTCATACTAAATGATGTTGAATGATTAACGAGTTATAATAGAAAACCAAAATAGATTAATTTTTGAAATTCAGTTATTTTGTTTTTCGATTGGTTGAAAAAAAATGCGTTTTGTATATTTCTCATTGGTTAGAATCAAAGGAAAAAAAAAAGTTAATTTTTATCTTGTAGAAACAAAATGAAAAAAAAAAGAATCGTGATTTTGAAGATATATGCAAGAAAAGTCGTTAGTTAATCTATGAAACAAGTCACAGCAAAATTTGGTCTACTGTCAATTCTCATGAGAACATGAGAAGAAACAAAAAAAAAAAAGAAAAAGAAAAAAAAAAAGAAAAAGAAAAAAAAAAAGACGAACGGACTCTTTTTTTTTCCTCGTTATCGTTTGAATTTTTTTTTTCTTTTAAAGCATCATTGATGCATATCGATTCGGTACAATAGTTGTTGTCGTCTCTTTTAATCAAGTTTCTCTCTTTTTTTCTCTATTCTCCGAACAACTCGAGACGAGTCATTGGCTTTTCTCGTCATTTTGGCATAGTGTTCGCTTGAAGAAATATTCAATCTATCATATACATACACACCAGTAACGCTCTATTGAAGTTTTGTTTTGTTTTCTGCTTCTGTCTATCTTTCTCTTCCCTTCATTGGCTTTTGGAGACTATCTCTCATTTGTGCACAAGAGGCTTGTTCCTGTGCGAAACCATGTTTCCGTTCAACCAGTTCGTTGCAGCTCAATACCGATATTCCAAATTCGGTAGGTGCTCTGTATATTTTTTCCCCTATCGATTCTTGCCTCCCTCGTTTTCTTTTTTTTTTCATCCCTTTGTGCTCCAATGAATCGCAAGAGTTCATATTATCTATTAGTAAACTCATCATTGATGTAGTCAATATATATATATATATATCTTTCATAGGACATGGAGGTATTAATCAACTCGGTGGAGTTTTTGTTAATGGTCGACCATTACCAGATCTTGTTCGTCAATCAATTGTTGATTTAGCTAAACAAGGTGTACGACCATGTGATATAAGTCGACAATTACGAGTATCACATGGTTGTGTTAGTAAAATTCTTGGAAGGTAAAAAGAAAATAAATGATATTCAATTATTGTCTTTATTTGTTTGTTTTTTTTTTTTCGTTTAAAGATATCATGAAACAGGTTCAATTCGTCCCGGTATTATTGGTGGAAGTAAACCAAAAGTTGCTACACCAAAAGTTGTTGATGCTATAAGTAATTATAAAAGTCAAGCACCAACAATGTTTGCATGGGAAATTCGTGAACGTCTTATTGCTGATGGAATATGTGATTCAGATAAAGTGCCAAGTGTTAGTTCGATTAATAGGTAAGAGAATATCAATTTTCTATTGTATATTATATGAATCAAAAAGACTTAATGTATTTTGTCAACTAATGATTCGCAACGACATTGATTTGCCGACATATATTCATTTGTTACTTGTCTTTTTTTCTCTTTGATTTGTCTATTCAAGAATTGTTCGTAATCGTGGAAATTTAAATGATAATTCAAAACCAAATAATCATAATCATAATAATAATAATAATTCATCACCAACAACATCAAATGAAACAACAACAACAACAACACCATCAATTGTTATAAGTGGTACAACAAGTAATGAAGATGATAGTCGAAGTCATGCAACAGGTGTATCATCATCACCTAATGGTTATAGTATTCATAGTTTACTTAATCATTCACAATATAATTTACATTCAAATGAATATTCAATAAAACGTTCTCATCATCATCACCATCATCATCATCATGGATCTCGTATAAATCATCATATCGGTAAGAAACTATTAATTGAGTTGTCATAGAATAAAATGAGACAGAGACCAAATGATAATAATAGTCTCATAGGAATTTATATAAATTTTGTTTTCTTTTTTTTTTTTTTTTTTTTTTATAGAAATGCTTGATTATAAACCTTTTTCGGCTGAACAAATTAATTTTTTGGATAAATTTTTTAAAGATAATCCATGGGCTGATAATGCACAAATTGAATCAATTGTTAAAGCAACTGGTCTTTCGGAATCAATAATTAAAGTAATCAAAAAAACAAAAGAAAGAATAAAATAGTTCTTTTTTTCTTTATTTTTATTTGAAAGACTTATATTGATCAACGTCGTGCTAAATGGAATTCAATGTATACACCAAATAATTATCTTAATTATAATACAAATGATTTTTCAAATGATTTATCAACACAAACACCATTTCATAATGTTAATCAACATTTTATTGGAAATAATAATACAATGAAAAATGATTTTGATATATCATCAACACGTTTGTTAAAGTTTTTTTTTCTTTTTGAAAAATTTATTTTATTTTATTTAAATTATCTTTAGAATCAAATGAAATTTTTTGTTCATCATCAACATCTTATCCAACATCAACAACAAATTTTCCGATACCAGCGCATGGATCAGGTAAAACAAAACCAAAAGTGGCTATAAGATTATGACTATAGAACGAAATATATGTAGGCTTGCAGAGCTTGATAATCCAAGTCAAATGGATATAGTCATAAGTCACCGTATGCGGAGAAATACGACGATTGACAAGACACCGTATTACGATCGTATATCTCCATGTTGTATACGGACAAATATGATGATTTACAGAGGAAAAACTACAGTCTTCGTGCTAGTCGAAGAATACGGCTGTTTACAGTGAAACACGGTACGTTAACGGAATCGTATTTCTTTGTAAATACAGGGTCAGTAATACGATCATATGTATGTTAGAATACGACATCTCTAAGCCGTTTTACTGCGAGAATGTGATATCAGGTATGGTCAGTAATACTGAATGTGTTATAACGACTTAATATGGCACAAAAATGACCTTCTATGGTAGAATACGGTTCATAAACAGCCGTTTATAGTAATTTTACGGTGATCCGTAATGATTGACTGGAGGTTTCGCTCTGCTTTTCTTCCTATATGACCGCATTGTTGCATATACAATCATAATACGACAAAATACGCTCGTATATAAGCTCTGTATTCGTCGACCTGAGAAAGCCTACATATATTCGTTTCTGTAGTCAAAAATCATCGAAAAACTTATCATCGCCTTTAACAAAATCAAAACAAAAATATGTATAACTTTGTTTTTTTTTTATTTATAGATTATTATTCATCAAATCCATATTCAACTGATTGGCGTTATTCATCATTTTCAAATTTTAGTAAGTAATTCTATTGTGTAAGTATTCAATGAAAAATTTTTATATTTAAATAATTTATTCATATTTTTTAAATAGATCGTGATATTCATCAATATTATCCTTACTATATATGCGATTCATCGCTCAAATCCAAACCTATTCTATAAAACAAAAAAAAAAAACAACCTATCATTTTGTTGTCTATTTTCATGTCTAAAATTACTACATATTAATAAATGTGCATTCTTTGTTCATAAAAATTCTTGCTTGATTTTCTTTTTCTTTTTTCTCTCTGAATTTGATCGCATGTAAAACAAATAAAAAATACACACGCACACACACGAATAAAAAAAAAAGAATCTTAAGATCCAACAACATCATCATCATCATCATCATTTTCATTTGTTGTTTCTTTAATAGATTGTTTAGAAGGAACTGGACTTGTTCTTGATGATCGACGAGTATCATCTGGTGACATATGATGAGATGGTCGACGAGTATTATCTGATGACATCTGATGAGATGGCCGACGATCATTATCTGATGGTATATTATGAGATGGTCGACGGTCATTAATTGATGTTGATGAAGGACGACGAGGATTGGAAGGCGAATATGGACGTTGCTAAATATGGTTGAATAAAAATAATTAATAAAGAAATGTAGAAGAAAAAAAAAGTATTTACTAATTTTGAAGATGAATCTCGATCACTTGTTGGAAATCGGGTGCTAGAACCAAGTTTATCTAGATAAAAGACAAAAGAGAAAAAAAAATGAAATTGAATTTGAATGATATTTCAATACACACATTGATCATTAGGTACGGTGTGTTTCGAACCACCAACCAACGGTGATGAAGGTCGACGACTAACAGGTGGAGGTGATGGGGATTGATGCTAGAGAATAAAGTTAAGGAGAGAAAAAAAGGGAGATAATGGAACACTATTGTATACTTACTATTTTGGAAGCTGAATCTCGAGTACTTAAAGATGATTGTCTATCAGATTGAATTTTATCTAAATAAACATATAATCCAATATTATATTCTTAATGAAAATTATGAAAAAATCTTCTTACCATTAGATAATGATTGTTTTCGACTTAATTTTAATTGATCATCAGATGTATCTCGTTTTTTTTCACTAATTTTTATTTTAATAATACATTTATCTATCAATTTAATGTAATTTCTTACCTTTCATATAATGATCGCGATGGTTTTACATTAAGATTATCATCATCTTCACTTTCACTACGTACAGATTTTTCTATTGGAGCTGGTGATTGCGATTTAGGTGTTGGAGACGATGTATTAGTTCGAGTTTTGTCAATTTCCGATCGATTTAAATAGCCTCGTAATGTTGCTTGTACAGTTTTTAAAGCAGTCTATTGCAAAAAGAAAAACAAACTGGTTTTCTTATAATTTTTTTTTCGTAAGAATTCTTACTTCATTAGAAGTAGCACTAGTTGATGATCGTCGACGCTTAAAAAAATCACTCTCAAGATTATCAACTTTAACATTTGAACGTGGTGATTGTATTTCAGATGATTTCTACAGACAAAAAAAAAAGCAAACAAACATAAAAATATATTCAAAAGTGCAAGATACAAAACATAGACACTCAATACTAAAGATAATTTACCGGAGAGGTGCTAATTTTAGGATTCCACTAAATAATAAAAATATTTAATTGATAATTTAAATAGAAAAATAATGATATTCTTACTTTATCTAAATTTTCATGTTTTGCTTTATTTGCATCGCGTAATGTATCTTTACGTGATTTGTCATGACGACGCCATTCTCGTTGAATAACAGTAGCTGCACGTTTTTCACGAAAATTTTTTACACGATTATCATTAGCACTTGAAAAAAAACAATAAATGTAGAAACATAAGTAGGAATTTAATCTTACATAGTCGAATCTTTATCATGTACATTTTTAGCTGATGATTTTATTGGTGTAACTGGTCTTTTTGCGTTTAATGATGTCTTCGAGGCACTAGTCGATAATCTATGTGACCCCATTGGTTCACTCGGTTTTCGAATTGGTGTACTTGGTCTAAAACAAAAAACATAAGATTTTTGTAGTTTTAAGCTTACGAAAGATCATCTACAATCGTTAAACACCGATTAGAGCTCGCTGGATTCAAAGTTTTGGACTCTACCGAGTTCGGATCTAGGACCAACCCGATGGGCTCATAAGTAGGATTCTGATTCATGCATTATCTAATCAGAATTATCGTCTTTTTTTCAGCCGCTAGGTCAAATGTTTATAGATATTTGAATGATAGAATTTTTATCCATTAAAAGCGGTCGGAATTATTTTCGGCTTTTACTACTCTCATCGAATCTTGCTAATAAGTTAAATATGAAAATCAATCGGTGTACAACAATTAGGAATGTTTTGAAATTACTTTGAATCATATTTTGTAGGTTCGTCAGATGCATTCGAATCTCGACGAATTAAATCAGGTGATGATCGTGGTGATCGATTTTCAACTATTGGAGATTGTGGTCGTTTAATACGCAGTGTTGATGAACTGATAGAATCTCGATGTTGTTGTTCTTCATCACGTTTAAATGCTGGTGATGAACGACCAGGCTGATTTAATTTTGTTTGTTTGTCGCGTTCACGTTTCATATCTTCAAGTTCTTCTTTAGCTTGATCAAATTTTTTACGATATTCATCACGTTCACGTCGATTTTTTTCCAAATTATCATTGATTTGTTTAAGTTCATTTTCATGATTTTTACGTTTTTCTTTAAGATCTTCAATTGTTCTTAATAATTCTTTATTACTGCTATCATCCTAAAAATAAGGAAATATGAAAATATCTATGATGAAATTGCATGTATTATAAACATTCTACATATTATAAATATAGATCTAAGAAAATTGAATGTTTGATCATCTGTAAGATTAGAGTTTGAGTAATAATTAAAACTTTTTCGGGCGACAATGGTTTTAGAATTCTACACAATTTATGGATTTCTGTTTGATTTCACACGGCTTTGAATGACTTTAGATATAGAGAATCTATGAATTATTTTATAATGATTTTACTAAATTTTCAAAAACAATTTTCATTTAAAAGTTTGCTCTTCTGAAAGTTTCAACTAAAACAAGTGCACAGTGAACATGGTTTATTTTTTATCAAAAGCACAATTTTTTTCTTCATAGAAATATTAATTTTCAGTATTCAACAAAAACTTGATGAGACAAAAATGAAATTCATAAAAGAACATTTTCGATGTAAAATGAATGAACTGATTCTTACCCTCAACTTTTGTCGGAAAAACTTTTTAATTTAAAAACTAACAAATGTCATATTATTCGATGCAGTTTTCCATGCTGATTTCAAATAACGGGTGGGTCAGAAGAAATTGCCGGCTTTTGATAGGCCGTTTTCTCAAGTTAGACTGGATGAGAAAGTTTCGTTCTGATGTCAAAAGATAGAGAATTTTGTGTAGATTTTATTGATATGTTCTTTGCGAAATAAGTATTTGTCCTTCTCTTGTAGCATTAAAGGTATTCGATACCACAAAAACATCATTTGCTCAGCATTTTACTGGAATAAAGGGTTAGTTTTCTTTGTTAAATGATTCTACGTACATACGCTATTCAAATGCGGTATCATAAAGTACGGAGGCTTATCTATTTTTAAGATCCAATACCAAATCTGGAGACAAAGTTTCATCATTAGAAAAGCCGCTTGCAAAAAATGCCTAATTGTTCAGTTTTGGTACCTTTTTATTGCTGGCGAAAGATTCCAGCCTCATCATTAGTTTAGAAAAGGAATTCAGCTCTTAATAATGAAGAGCATTTTGTAGAGCTTGAAATTCTACATCTTTTGATATAAAAAGAGTAGTTTTTGTAAAACCGAGTTCGGAGAAAATTGGCAACGAACAGTACAATTCTGTTAACCCAAGGTATTTTCTTAATATTTTGTGGTTTTTGAAGCAGAAACAATTAAGCTTAAAAAAATAAAGACACCACTAGATACATCGAAAAATTCGGCATCGATTAGTAACAAGAAGAAATTTTTGAACTATAATTAACCGAGAAAAAATTTTAGTTTAAAAGTGTCTCATTTTGCAGTTGAGCAAATGCTGTTTTTGTGGTATCGAATACCTTTAATGCTACAAGAGAAGGACAAATACTTATTTCGCAAAGAACATATCAATAAAATCTACACAAAAAATTCTCTATCTTTTGACATCAGAACGAAACTTTCTCATCCAGTCTAACTTGAGAAAACGGCCTATCAAAAGCCGGCAATTTCTTCTGGCCTACCCGTTATATCCTTCTTTTTCTCCTAGAACACTTTCAAGACAAAGAACGCAAAAAATCTGTATCTCAGTCCAGAAATATTTATACATCGTTATGCTAACTAAGTAGACGCGTCAGACAGAGAAAAACATTCTGTAAAAGTTTCATCGAGTTTGGCACTAGCTAAAGTATGTGCACCGACAGGAGCCCGTTGAATCCAAAATTTTCGAACTCGCACCTGGCCGCAGTGGTATATAGTTGAAAATATTCAGTGAGTAATGAATTGATTTTTTTTCTTAATAGGAAATAAGTTAGAATATTGAATGGTATATACTTTGAAATATTTATTATTTTATAAATTAAGTAACATACCGATGAACGTGCTGATGATGGTTTTCCTCGTTCTAATTTTTCGAATTCTTCAAGTTTTCTTTTTAAAATTTCATTTTCTTTTTTGTATTCATCTTTTTCTTTATTTAATTTTCGTACAGCATTTTTCTTTTCTTCATCAACCGTAGCTACATAATCACTTTAACAAAAAAAATAATCAAAGAAATAAAATAAGACAGTTATTTTTATTTTACTTTTGTTGAATATTTAATCTTTCTACTTTTTGTCTTTCAAGTTCACCAAATAAAGCACGATTTTGTATTTCTAATTCTGTACCTTTTGTCCATCTTGGATCACTTTTCATATCACTATATTCAAAAGAAAAAATATATATATAACTATGTGTTTTTATCTATTTCGTTTCAAACATACTCAATTGTTGTTTCTTTTTGTTTAAGTTGTAATTCTAATTTAAATATACGTTGTTTTAAACGTAGAATAGCATTCTAAAATAAAAACAAGATTTTCACTTATTATTTATATTTATATAAAATTTACCGCATTGGAATTATTATTAGTCCGATCTGTTAATGATCCTGATAATGCTCCTCGTAAATCTCCATCCTGAAACATTATTTTTATACAATAATAAATTTAATATAAAGTGATACCTTGCTTGTATCATAAAAGACATCAATTTCTTTTCGTTTACGTGTATTATCTTCTTCTAAACGTCGAATTTTAGCACGAAGAACACTATTCTCATTTTTAACTGTTTTCATTTCCTTAATTAATAAAATAAAATATGAGCATATTAATATAAATACGAAAATTAAAATAAAACTTTTTTTAATAATTGTATTTCATCATAATAATCTTCTTGTGCTTTATATTTTGGATTTCCACTTGTTGATCGATTTGCTATTTTAAAAAAAAACAAAAATGTAATTCTAATTAATAATCTTAAAAAACGAAAATAAATTCTTCTTACTATTAGATTTTAATGCTAATTCACTTGCAGTTTTTGTACGTGGTATATCTCTTGCAGAAAACATTTCATTTGATGATAATGAATTCTGTTGAAATACTTCTCGTAAATAACCTGGTGTACTTCGATAAGCAAGATCGATATCATCAAATGAATTTATATGTGTAAAAGGTTTTCGTTTTCGATTCATATATGATGTAAAACCTTAATTTAAATAATTTTTTCTTTTCGTAAAATCTTTGTTTTTCTATTTATCTGAAATTCTTTTAAAATCTTACCTTGACCATGTGGTAATTGTTCAACATACATTTCACGTGCATTTTTTGTACGAATCCCTCCATTAATTTTTGACATGTTAACAAATCGAAAATATTTAGTCGAAGAAGTCACTAATAGATATGCATTATTATTGATACTATGGAAACAGCATCCATGAAGGATGATTGACAACAAGAAACGACCTCTATATCGTTTTTCTTATTTGAATTATGGCGACAAACTTCATAATCAAAAGAAAAATATCTGCGCTTTTCAATCCAACAGAAAAACACGTCTTTTTCAATGCCAATTCTGTTTCTTTTTTTTTTCTTCTTTACTCTTGTGTTTTGTTTGTTTTTGATCGAGCATTTGTACATTTTATAATTGACTGAGTTTATTTCGTTCGATCATTTTTTATATAGAAGAAACTATGCTGACTTTAAAAACTCGATTGTCATTTAATACAACTCGTATTATAGCTACAAGTGCTATGATAATAGGAAAAGAACAAAAACGATATTCGTCTTTAACAATGGAAAATCTCAATCCACTTGTTAAATTAGTTGAATATGCTGTTCGAGGTAGAAAAAACCAACTTGAGTTTTTTTTTTAATAATTTAAATAAAAGATTTTGAGTCTTTTTCTTTTTCCATATAAGGTCCGATTGTTATTCGTGCTGGAGAAATCGAAAATAAATTAAAGGTAATTATAAGTCTTTTATTGTTCTTAATTCCTACTAGTTTATTATTATATACAGCATAATTAACTTATTTTGACCTAGTTTTTGTTCAGTTTATTATATTTCTGCAAAATTTTAAAAGTTTGTTCTTTTTATGTGGTTGGATAGAATATTGATTGCTCGATTGAACTGTATAATTTTAATTTGATTGGTTTCGTATTTTAATGAACGTTTAAATAAATATCGACAATTCGGAGACAAAAAGCTTTCGTACGTTCATATCTCAATCAGATTAAATCCAATTTTTACAAAAATGATATTATGGTTGAAGAGATCCATCAAACTTAAAATTGTAGAAAATATTGAATGAAATCATTTTGAATTTAATCCCTCTCTCAAAAATCTAACTTCGATAGGATATATAAGATATTGATGAAATTTTGCATAGCTGTTTGATTTATGGAAGTATATTAATAAAAAAACCTTCATTCCTTCATACCTTACTGTTCAGGAGGTTTCCATGGACTTTTATGCGTACAAATTTTTTATCAATATATTTCAAACTACAGAGCTCAGGTTGATTTTATTTGAAAGAGAACTACTTACCACTTCGGATAGAGAAAACGATCTTTTTTTTTCTAATTTTTACTCGATTTCATTTTTTAGATCATCAAAACTTCAAAAATCTAGAATTTCTAGGCATGGTTTTCTAGAAAACTCAAGATTTATCTAGTATTAATAATCAATTAGAAAACTCATCTTCATCATCTGAAAGACTATGCATATATATATCGATTATAAAAAAAAAACACAGCTCTCTAGAATAAAGTATATTAAGAAAAAAATTCGTTCACAGTTTGATAATTACTGGAAAAGACTAATTTTGAGAAAAACGCAAAAGGATGTTTTTTTTCTTATATAGTCTTCCTGTTATTACTTAAAATGTCAGTGAAGCACAAATATATTACATGTCAGTCAAAGTAATTATCTAGGGTATGGATGTAGGCGTAGAGAACATACACATCCACATCCCGATGTCACTGTAGATGTCAAAAGTATGTCTCTAAGATACGCAAGATTTGATTACTTCTGAAAAAATATTTGTTTATTTTATAGATCTAATTTTATAAAAAAAGTTGATTAATTACTCTAGATATCATTACTTGTCCAAATAGTTTCAAAAGTCGTTCATAAAATCCTCGAAAACTATTTTTATGAATTCATACACTAGGCAACATGTTTATCGCAAAATTCAGTGTTTTTTTTTTTTGACAACAATCGAGTTTTCTGAAGAGATCCTTATTAAGGAGTACTAATGAGTAGAAAAATCAACGCTCAACACAACCATATATTAATGAAAAAGATTTAAATGTTTAGTCGACTATAATATACTCGAGAAAAAATTCTACAAAAATAATTTTTAGAAATTCATTAAACTTTTAATTAAGATGGGGAATGAATTTGATAAAAAAATATACAGTTCGATAGAGAAATCGATACTCTATCCAGATATATAAAGATAAAAACAAATTTCTGAAACTTTGCAGAAATACGGTAAACTGAACAAACCTGGTAAAAATAAGTGAATCATGCTGTACAATCATATTTTTCTACTAGAAAAAAAACGAATTTTTCAAGCAAAAATAGGATTTTCAATATTAAAATGTTTTTCATTCTATCTTCTAATGAATTTTTTTGTATTCAGAATCAGACATATATATGTACGCCATGGCCTTTTGCTCTAATATTGACTTTGAAAAGACCTTGACTGTAAAGATATCATATCTGATGAGAGAAAAAAACAAAAAATGTAGTAAATAATGATAATGCAATGTTATATATATACTTTTTCTTTTATTCCCATCTGAATATCAATGGTGTCGATAGCATGTGCAATAAGGTTTATTTTTTCTTCTTTCTGTCCTTCTCTAAACGAAATATAGAGTGCAAATATAACAAAGAAACTTAGGTTAAAAGAGATAAAATATAAGTAAATATAGATTGTTCTTTGTCGTTGATTTCTTTCTTTCTTTCATTTCGACAAGAGTTAGATATAGACTAACAGGTTCAGAATCCATTATCTTTTTTTGACCAAAATGGAAAACTCGTGTGAAAATAATAAAACACTCACGATGGCAAATATAAATCCTCGTGTTATTAAAGTTGAGTATGCTGTTCGAGGTCCTATTGTTATTCGTGCTGGTGAAATTGAAAAACAAATAAAAGAAGTATTGATATAATTTATATTAAAAAAAGAAATTTTATTTTTGCTTTAATTTTCTTTTTTCTTTTAAGGGTCAACATAATTTTCCATTCGATCGTGTTATTCGAGCTAATATTGGTGATTGTCATGCTAGTGGTAATCAAGTACCTGTTACATATATTCGTCAAGTTTGTATTTATTTCTTAGATTTTTTTTGTTAATGATTACAAAAAAAAAACAAATGAAAATTTCTTTTTTTTTTAAATAGTTTCTTGCTGGTTGTACGTATCCACCGTTGATAGATTCGTCAGATTTTCCATCAGATATTAAACAAAAAGTTCAACGTTTATTATCTGTATGTGGTGGAAAAAGTCTTGGATCATATACAGAAAGTCAAGGATTAATAACAGTACGAGAAGATATTGCAAAATATATACAAGAACGTGATGGTTACCCATCAAATCCAAGTGATATTTATCTTTGTAATGGAGCTTCAGATGGAATTAAAACAGTAATTAAACTTCTTATGAATAATGATCCAAAAAAACCATCAGGAATTGTAAGTTAATAAAAAATATTCTTTTAATAATATATAAAACAATAATTAATTACAATTGAAGATTGTCTTACAAAATCTTTTGTTTTTGTGACGAATCTTTATATTAAGATTGCTAAAATAATGATGTGCATCATTGCACTTATACATGTGACTCAGAACAAAAAAATAAATATTACATTCGGTTCGAAGGCATCCACAATTTCTTATTAATTGATAAAACAATTCTTCTTCTAGAGGTTTCATTTTTCAAATTAAAAATAGGAGAAAAATTCTTTTTTTAAACAAAAATAATTAATAGATACTGTAAACAAATGATCAGTTTCATAGAATTTCTCTATAAAAAAAAATCCAATAATTTTCAACATTGAATGATTTTGTAAGAGTCTTCAGCACACATATATATCTTCAACTAATCCAAAGCAAACATATTTCCAATCAATTTGATACTCAAGCATCTCTACCAAATGACTAAAACTTTTCTATGGAGATTTGATTGTCTGAAAAAAAAAAGGTTTTCATTGTAAATTAATAAATGTATAGTATTTTATTATTTATTACAAGAAATAAATTCATCATTTCGACATTTTCCTTTTAACATATCTTTTAGAGCAGTCGGAATTTCACCAATAGGACATTCGACAATAGTGAAAGTTCTATTGGAAAAATTCTGGAATCTCTCTTTTCTTTGTAGTTTTCTAGCAAGACAGTAACCATAAATCCTTCTACCGCATTCGAAGAATTAGAGAATCAGTATAGGTATATATATATTCTTTGATTGAAAAAGAAAATCTAAATTATTTTATGGAATAATTATTTAAAAAAGGAAAATCTATCTTAGATGATACCTGTTCCACAATATCCATTATATAGTGCTACTTTATCTGAATATGGTGCTCATCAAATTGAATATTATCTTGATGAAGATAATAATTGGGCATTGAATATAGATGAATTAGAACGAGCATTAAATCAATCTAAAGAACATTGCGTACCACGTGGTATTGTTATCATCAATCCTGGAAATCCTACAGGTAAAATAATATTTTCAAACCGTAACGAGATTGATTAATCGTTTTTGATTCAAGACTATGTGCATTATGTAAACTCTAATGAATTATAAATATTCTGAAAAGTGTTTGAGTTTTTAGTTGATTGCTGCAAGGACGCTATTGTATAAGAGAGAAATCTTAATGAACATAGTTTATTGTGAAATTTTTATGTACTTCTATGTATCTTAAAATAAAAACATCGGACTCTGTCGGTGTATATCAGTGATGTAAAAGCTACACTTTTATCAAAGTCATATCTCTTAGGATATGAACAACAAAGAGATTTGAAACTCTCACAATAAACTATTATCATTAAGAGACCTATCTCAGTGCAAAGTTTCAAGTTGAAAATAAGTTTTCCCAATATCCTAAAAAATGCAGTATCTTCATAACAGTCAGCTAAGAATGCGAGCTCTTTTTTAATATTCATAAAGTTTTATTTTTGACTATTTTAATATTTAATTTTTTTTGAATTAGGTCAAGTTCTATCTCGTGAAAATATTGAAAATATAGTTCGTTTTGGTAAGAAAACAAGGAAATAAATAATTTTTTTATTTAATAATTTTTTGTTTTGTTGTATAATTATTTAGCTGAAAAACATCGATTATTTATATTGGCTGATGAAGTCTATCAAGAAAATACTTATTTACCAGGTTCAAAATTTTTTTCATTTAAAAAAGTTTTAATGGATCTGGGTGCACCATATAATCATATGGAAATGGGTATTTCTATCCGTGTTTAAAAATTCTTTTTATTAATCATTCTTCTTTGATTTTATTTAGCTTCATTCCATTCAGCATCAAAAGGTTGGCATGGCGAGTAAGTTGAA